>OU744446.1:18649958-18858122 GCA_916610825.1 Haliclystus octoradiatus
AATAATAATAATAATAATAATAATAATAATAATAATAATAATAATAATAATAATAATAATAATAATAATAATAATAATAATAATAATAATAATAATAATAATAATAATAATAATAATAATAATAATAATAATAATAATAATAATAATAATAATAATAATAATAATAATAATAATAATAATAATAATAATAATAATAATAATAATAATAATAATAATAATAATAATAATAATAATAATAATAATAATAATAATAATAATAATAATAATAATAATAATAATAATAATAATAATAATAATAATAATAATAATAATAATAATAATAATAATAATAATAATAATAATAATAATAATAATAATAATAATAATAATAATAATAATAATAATAATAATAATAATAATAATAATAATAATAATAATAATAATAATAATAATAATAATAATAATAATAATAATAATAATAATAATAATAATAATAATAATAATAATAATAATAATAATAATAATAATAATAATAATAATAATAATAATAATAATAATAATAATAATGCCCTTTTTCCTCAATTTGTTGGGATCATTATCTTCAGCTGTTATCCGGTTACGTTTTATTCCATTTTAGAACAAAGAGTAGCTCGCGTCCTGTACAACAATGATTTAAACCTTGAATGTCCATTAAACTCTGTATTGGAGATCCAGCATGCAATGTATTGGATATTAAATAACAAGGTTGAGAATGACGATAATGGTAAAACTAAATCCACTAGCTGCACGTCGCCAAAACGTCTTTCTGAATTAAAAAGTATTTGCCAAGGCAGAAAAACCTGCGAGGTTACTGCAACCAAAGAGATGCTGGGAGGTTCTTGTTCAAGAACATATAAATATCTAGAGATCAAATATTATTGCAGAATGTAAGTTTTATCAGAAGAAGATGCTAATGTGAATCCATATATGAGACATCCGGTAAGGTCTATATATAGATCTATACATAAAGAATGTTGTGCATAAACTGTTGATTAAAATTGATAATTGTACAAGCTTTAAGATTTTCTGAAAAATATTTTCTTTTATCAAAGGGATGCCAGTGCAACGATCCATGAAAAAATCAATAGTAAGTTGTGTGAATCAAAAATATCATAATTTGCCAATGTAATGAAAGCCTGTTGTAGAATATAAATTAGGGAGACATCAGAAGATGATTTTAACCTTTCCGCAGATGATCGAACTAACATCCCAGTCGTGATTCATTGATTGAGACTTTTAGATCTATGGGTTAGAGACAGACCCGATTATTTTGATTAGGAGAGGCAAGTCTCTAATCCTTTTAATATGAAAATTAAGTGAATTGTGATTACAGATGTTTCAATTGCGAGATTACTTGATAAAATTCAATCGCAAATCGCAATCGCTAATCGCAATCGTAAAATAGTATTATGTACAATTAAAACAGCTGTAGTAATTTCTTATTCCAACAGTACTTACCAATTAAATATTTTTTCAAAACTTCAACGCAACGCAACGATGAATAAATATGCATATTTCCAAAATAAAATTTATTTTACTTGAAATTGTGGCTTCCTAGACCTTCTAGGATTTACTTGTAGTCTCCCAAAAATTCGAGCCAATATATTGTGCTTCTTCTGCATTCCCTATAAATTATAAAGTGAAGTTAATTATTTGTCTTTGATAACTTGTCTGTGATAAACGTTCAATTCTTATCTAATCGGGATGGAAGCGGCAATAGACAATGTCATCTGGCTCTTTCGTGTTGACCACAGATACGATCAACTCACGTGTTCGATTTCAGCCAATGAGAGGTTCAATCCGGTCCATTGAATGGAAATTGAGTATTAATTTGGCAAAAATAATGGCAAAATAATATTGGTATGCTTGAAAGTATGGAACATTCCAACACAGATTCGACTAGTATATCGAAGGCTCTGATAAACAAAGGAGAGTTTCGCAAGTTCGACAAATCACACAAATTATTGTTAAGAAAATTTACATTGATGGGAAAGAAACTTAATTGGAAAATAAAACACTTAATCACTCACGCGATACACTCAAAAACTATTCTCTTGTCTCAACGAGTACGTTTCGTGTATTATTTTTCAATAGAAATATCGATCGGGCAAGTGTTATATTTGATTAAATATAGTGTTAATATTTAGTAATATATGAACAATAGCTGATATCTTCATTACCTATATAGCTGTGGGATGCACGCAAAGCAGTCTTTATGCTGGTAGTGGCAGTTGTGAAAACGCAATTGATGGATGGACAGGTGGTGATTACGACAAAGATGGCTGCACACATACAAAGGTTCAAGACAACCCATGGTGGCAGGCCAAATTAGCGGATATTTCTGTAATAAGCAAAGTAATAATATATAACAGATATGATTGCTGTTCAGAAAGACTGGATCACTACGAAATTGTTGTCAGGGATGTACCAATGTCAGAACATGGACAGGAACAAATGTAAGATGAATAAGCTCTTGATGCATGAAAAAGTAGTACTTTTATCTTCTTTTTTCGATTCATAGGCTTATTATTCAAAAGTTTATAAAATATTTCATTAAATCTAGGAACGGAAAACAACTTCTACGTAACAATTTAAAATGATTTGTTTCTCAATACCGTACCTACGAATTTCTTTTAATAAATTTTACTATCTATGTGCTGACAGCTGAAGAAAATATTTGAGAGGGCAATCTAATGTATCAAATTTCAAATGACGAAGCTAACTTAGCCTGATATGGCTGTTGAGTGCAGTTGACTATAGTTTTTGCGGTACCATAAATATGCAAACAAAGATAGAAGAATGTGCATTCCAGATTGAAGAAAATGCTTCTTTGGGCAAATACGTATGGGCTTTTCTTTCTCTGTAGATTATGTTTGCATCATAATACGTAAATAAAATAAAATAACATTTTCAAAGTCAAATTTTGGAACAAAATCCTTCTTCACCAATAATCAACCAGGCATTGATAAAATGAACTAGCGATTAAAAATCTGTGGAAAATTATCTCACATCTCCTATACTGTAAATAGTCTTTGAAGTCCGGAACATTAATACGTGACACAATATCTCACCATATTTTCATTGATCTTTTCAGTTGCATAACAGATGTCAGATATTCAGCTAACCAAGTGATAGAATTGAAATGCAAAAGGCCAGTTGCTGGAAGATATCTTGTCATTCGTATCAATGGGAAGAATCAGTATCTTACCTTATGTGAAGTTCAGATCTTTCAATAACCACAACAGCATTATAATCATGCAATATACAATTTTATAGATGTCAGTGGCACCTTTAGTCTTGGATTGTAACTCGATAGATTCATTACATCCTACTTCGTAATCAAAGTCTATTGTAATAATTGTTTAATATATGATCTACATTAGAAAACGGTACTTTGATTGCAGCTCGATTACTTTTTATTAAACGTTGATTGGAAAAGTCTAGAATATAATCAGCGATAGGCATTACATCGTAATTGCTCCTATAGTATCAAGAGGCATCTTGCGAATGTCTTTTCATGCATTCAAATTCATTAATTGTCTTTATTTAACGAGGGTGAACTTGGAAGATGTGATCCTCATCCCCACCTCTCCCAGAGCACCCATATAGACATGTAGGATAAAATCTCTAATGACTAGTTTCATTATACTATTGTATATATACAGCTACTTCAACAACGTTTGAAATTTCCAGTAGGATCCCTTTCTTGTACACCATCTTGCACGGGCCTGTGTAAGTGTACACGTGAGTGCGGAAGCTTCTTTGATTTTTGGAAAGTATATCTCTCCGATTATTTAGATTCAGAATTGTGTCTGAAGTAATTGGAATTTCTGTCTTCTGAAAGTGGAGTCTACATGTAAGGCCTCATACTCTTAATATGGTCTGGCATTACTCGAGAAAGAGGAAATTTATGTTATATTAGCAGACTGGAGGAGAAAAAAACCGATGAGGGCCAAAATGAAATATAATAAATGTATCTTATAATAGTAATCTACACCAATATCAGCTTCATATTTAGCTATTTCTGATTAGGTTGCTGGCTCAACATCAGCGACGTTGGTAACATACTTGTAGATTCGACCTTTCTGTGGAAACCTGATTTGGATAGCAATTTCTTCTATTCGTACATCTTGTTCCTTGTACCTCGTCAAAATTGACCTCAAGCACGGCATTCTAGAATAGAATAGAATAGAATTTTTTTCAACTACATGAGTAAAAAGATATTTGCAGACTGAAAACATTGATTTATGAAACATGATATGCAGTGGTTGACGTCATGTCGTAAGCAAAATTTGCTTGTCTATTGAGAGACGATATAGAGTTTATGAATGACATGGGTAAAAGGTTAAAATAAAAATGGTGAATTTAAACTACAGTAAAGAAAATTCAAAAATTAATTGTAATTAAGAAGTTAACATACTATACAAAAAAAATAATACAATTTAGCAACATAAGTAACAGTCTTTGTAAGTGCAAACGGAATAGTAGGATTTTATAATGTTCTTTCGAATATAGTTTCGAATATGAAGGTATGAGACGATGAATATAAATTTTAAGGAAACGTATAAGTAAAACCATTCCAAAGTGTTGGAAATCTATAATTTGGTAATGATTGTAGTATTTTTTTTAGTTACAAAGGAATTTCAAAAACATTCAACTTTCTGAATCTGGATTCAAAAAAATTAAACATTGATAGTAAAAAAGATGGGACAGAATCATTGGCTATTAGCAATCTATGCATAAAAGAAACCATCTTTAAATTGTATAAATCTTTGAATTTCAAGATACCTAAATATTTCATCAATGGCTCGGCATGGGATAGGTACTTTGCATTCATTATAATCCTCACACACGTTTTCTGCAACAACTCTAACCGTGAAGCATCTGCATGACCCCAAATCTCAATACAATACTCAAAGTGAGGTTTGCATAAAGAATTGTAAATTAGTAGATTATGCTTCAAAGTTAAGAAATTTTTTAGACGAATTAGGGTGAAGATTGTTTTACGTAACTTGGAAGCAACAAAATTGGCATCATCTCCAACTGAGATCATCATCGATCAGTACACCTACAAATTTAATGAAATGATTCTTTTGTAGAGAACCGCAATGTTCCAGAGCATGACCATCAAGTGATAAAGATATAGATAAAAGTCTGCATATATAATATTGTTATTACATAATTAATATATAAGTCTGCAAAGTCTGGTTGAAAAGCATATATTTACATTTGTTTGGGTGTATTTCATTAAATCGACAAATGGATTCAATTCCATCGTTATTATTCTCATGAACAAAGTGCTTCGAGTACAATGGGTCCCAATAGACCAGTATATTACTATTCCCAATAGACATTAGTATTAATTTCATATTTCTGTAGTTATATAAATAGGTAACATGTGAAATTATTTTTTAGCTTGATAATGGCTTCAGTGAAAAGCCGAAACGTTGCGAATAAAAATATAAATTTAATTGCGTTGTCCTTTATTACAAAATTCTAAGTTTTAATTGCTATAACACGCAAAAAAATGTCGGATTCGTTTTACTTTTGTTTCATTAAAAATTTAACTGTTCATCCCGACCCTGTTAGCTACTTTTCTTATAGTATAACATATTCCAAGAAGAGCTACATATACTTTCACAGCTGTAACATTCGTTTTAACACTTTTTAACACTTACCTATTACGTCATCAGGATTATCGTGTTGCTTTCAAGGACAATTTTTTGTTTGAAATGAATGGAATGCATCAAGTAGTAGTAGTATAGTATAGACAGTCACGTTATAGGAATGTGCCGTCCCATATACACCTTACATATTTGCTACACAAAGAGCGCAACAAGTCACGATCAAACGTAGCTGACAAAGAAACTTGTAAGTAACACAGTTCACGATATAAAACATTATGAAAAGATACTACTCTCCCATATACCCATCAAAACATCTCCTGTGGTGGCAGTGAAAGATGTCATGCAACGGTTGAGGGGCATACTTCTTTGATCTTTCGATGTGACCTAAAAAAGACATCTGATGTTGGTTAGCAAGAGCTGAGGCAGAAGGGGAAAATTTTCTAAGTTTAGCAGTACACAGTAAGTTGGGTCAATGTGTTCCTAAAGCATTCCGAAGCATGGCGTCATAAATTGAATCAAGTCGGGTCAATAGTGAGGATGATAGAACCCACGTTTCAGATGCATATAATAGAACAGGTTCCATCGTGTGTCTAAACAGTCTTAACTTATCGTCAGTGGGGTAATTAGTCCTTGTCCATTTAATCAATATTTAGTAGGTCTCCGGGAGTAGTGCATCTTGGGATACAGACGTGGCAACTTATTTTTGGATCTACAACTTTACTACAGTAGTACAACTTTACCAGGAAATGAAAACTAAGAAATAATAAGAAATAAAGAAGTGTTTAGATAAAGATAAAGTGTATTTATAGTGTTTAGATAAATTCTAGAAGGTGCTAGATGATGCATGGTCATTGTGAGTCATGCGGGGAGTCATGTAGATTCTACTATGTTGTAGAATGTGAAAGATGGTTCAGGAAGGTTCCTACATTGTGCAATTTCAAAGTGGAAGAATGTCTTTATTTCTTATTGTAACTGAAGAGCTCACGGAGTATATTTGTATATTTGTAGTAAATAGACGAAGGTGTTAAGCCCTGGGCAAACGACGGCAACATTTGCGCGACAAATCTGTTTTTTTGTCTGACGTTTGTTTTCGTGTTTTGAAGCAATCTTTTCAGGAGCGGCTAAACGACAAGGATTTTCTCAAGAATTTTCTAGAAAAAATCAGATTGAGCTTAAAAAGAAGCCAAGAAGAAGCAACAACATCGAAAAAATGTTTGATGGCCATCAAACATGATGCGACAAATAAAATACACAATGCAGCACGCCAGAGAAAATCGAAAGACTGGCTAAACGACAAGGACTTTCGAAGGATTTAAAAGTCGCACAAATGTTGCCGTCGTTTGCCCAGGGCATTAGACTCAAAATGAGTTTTGATAATTGGCTGGAATAGAATTTATACGTTTGTATTTCAAGATCACCTTGAAAATCTCGACAAAAGCCCTGATACTAATTCCTGTCACATATTTTCATATTTTTTGTTGGCTCTAAGCTAGATATTAATTCATTGTAGTTCATTTACAGACCCCTAATATATCAGTTGGAAAAGTACACGTTCACTCGCTTAAAATATTCAACTACTACTACCTGCTGAATCTATCTGCTTTATCGCCACGACTGTTGGGCACTGTTGACATTGGTCACTGTTCAAAGATATACTGTACTACTCGGTGTTGATTCTATAGGCAAGAAAGTGATATACATTCCCATCTGACCTATCTATTCAAGGGGATAATTCAATGTTGTTTCGAAAAAGATACATATATATTCATTTGCAATATTGAAAAGATTGCATGTAGTCTTGAGATTATTGGAGTGCTTTCTATAGATAAACCCAATAATGACCTCGTTTTAAGATAATACGAATATTAGGGAGGGAAGATTTTATAAAGCAATTTAATTTCTCTAACGAAAAATTTATCAGCGATTGATTGTGGTAGAAAGTTGAGGTAAGAAAGTCAAATTATGATTTTACTAGAAATTAGACCATATAGTTAATCCCATTTTATCCTATGCAATTGATTGACTTCGAGCCTTTTGAATAACAGTTCCCATAAACTGATGTTGATAAGGTTTTATTGTGGAAGCCTAGAATATTCTAGTACATACACTCGAATAAATCTCCAGTTCATTTATAAGCACATACCTAAAACATTGGATATGATGAATGGCTTCAAGAATTTACAATATTATTCCGCATTAATATAATTTATCTGATTTATGTACGCATCTTAGTATTCTATTTAATTTTTACATTATTTTCACAGCACAATATATCTTTTCTTTAGATGTTGGCTTGGAATATTTTAGGACTTCTTGTGTGTCTAGTAGGTGAGATTTAATTTGTAATCTACTAATATACGGAAATCTATAAAGTTGGTGACATGTAACAATGTGAATTGATGCTAAAAGGGTTATGTCGAATAAGATGCAGATCATTTCTGTCGCCTAGTCCCAAGGAAATTCTTTAATGTATTTTTATAATTTTACAGATACACATGGACAAGAAGTAGGATCCGCGTGTAAGCGTGATTATATTAAAGTTGGTTGCTATCAATTAGACGCCAGTGTATTCTCAAGGACATTAATTGACGATGTAGATCCAGCATCAGTGGCTAATGATGGATTTCATAAGATCAACATTAGCAATTACGGTCAATCTTTATTCAAGTACGTATTTATAATTGCAGCTTTTCAATTGTGAATAAATGTTATCATTTCTCTGATCTAATCATCGTGAGGAGGTGGAGTGTTGCTATGGTCTAATTCCATAGCCATGCGATTGAAATTAGGCATTAATTATATTGTTGGAAAGTTTATCATAAGCATGAGGTATCATCATAAATGTAATGTCTATAAAATTTGAGGCATTCCTAAAGGACCATCTTAAATAAGGAAATTAATATCTCCATATTTTTCTCGAGGAAATAGTTCATGTCCATCAATATACATACACTCTTATAAATTAATTTCTTCCAGCCTGGCGATATTTGTCTGTATTTAGCTGTTTCGTCCTTACGACTTTTCTTTGTTTTCTAATGAGTACGGGCAGAGTCAAATACAGTGAAGACTCAAACAAACACAATCCATATCCATTAATCGTACATATAATTCCCACAATTGAAATAACACCAAGTTACTGTAGTGTTGATTATAATTGTCTGAGTCTAAGTGGTTTTGAACGTTGCTCCCATACTGAATAATAAAAACAGCTTGTTATTTATACTAATTTACTAATTTGCTCTATTTTTAACTAAATAACTATGATGTCATGTTATATTTATCAATTTATTGAACACCCTTAACAATTTATCTAAACAATAATTCCTATGGAAATACATCTAATTACTTAATCAAAACAGAAGCCATGAACATATTTTCTGTACATTTTAATAATTTTTTGACGTACAGTATAGCCCACAATACCTCAGCCAATCAGTGCCTTAATATCGTTTTCCTCACACAAAAAAACTATATATATACATTTGATCAGATTGACTAAACTGGATTAAGTTGATAAATGTTAGAACTATATTAGAATAGATATTTCTCTGAAGTGGATTAAAACTAGAACGGTCGGTGAGGGTTTAGGTTAAAAATTAATAAATAAACACAACCGGGTTGTATCACATTGCATTGACCCTAACTTCCTACTTTAGAAAGGATCGATGTTGCCTATGAACTAATACCAAACCTTAGGGATTGTATTCGCGAGTTGTGACGTACCATGGTGAAACAAACAAGCGAGGCTCTGTGGGCGATTGAGTTTCATAACAGAAAAGGCGAGTAAATAAATTCTATACCGGCACAATACCGATAAATTTTTGTTTTTGTAATACCCAAGGATGTTTTATAACTTGGTAAATATGATTATAAAATTTTACGTCATAACTGAACATGATCTTGCAGTTTGATTGGTCGGTCATAATGTTTGGTAATGCTGCGGTAAAAACATGGTTTGAAATTCCTGTGTAGCTGTACCGCCCCAAAAACCTCTCCCAGTGCTGAAATTTGTTCAATCGGTAATATTAATAAAACAATTAGTAATATGCCAAAATAATTTCGTTAACACCAATTAGCTGAGTATTTGTATATTTTAGGTTATAGCTTATTTTGTGTTAAATAAATTACTCAGTACATATTGCATCACGCCATGATTCTTTAATTCAATCTTTTCTTTTCTCTCGTTTTTTGTCGATCACGTGAACACAGCTTTGTGATTGACAGTTCTCGCGTGATTCTATCGAGTAACACATTGTAGTGACCGTTATCTACGTCACAACTGTACTGTAATTAGCGACATAAATATGTATTGCGAAATAGATAATTATCGACATGATGTAGTCGAAGGTAATTCATTATTACAACTTTACCTAGCAAAGCAACTAGTATTATTTGCGTATCTCTTCTCTATCTTTAACACTGCTACATTGGTGACCCCGCAAGAACACACAAATCAAATTATATTTTTAGCTTTTTAATATCAACAACAATTCGTCAACATGTCAGTTCCTTCAACATCAACAACAAATAACGTCGCTCCTGCTCCAATGTCCGGTTCATTTGCTGATCAACCAATCTCGTATATTCACGCTATTGCTCATAAATTACCTGCTTTCTGGCCAAACGATCCTGCTTTATGGTTTATGCAAGTAGAAGCCCATTTTGCAACCCATGGCACAAGTGTCGATGCAACCAAGTATAATTACGTCGTTGCTGCATTAACACCATCAATTGCTAGCGAAGTCAGAGATATTATTGCTTCTCCTCCTGCCGCTGATAAATACCACAAGCTAAAGCTGGCATTAATCGAGCGAACATCGCTCTCCAACAACCAGCGTATCCATGCCTTGCTTGCGAACGAGCAACTCGGCGATAGAAAACCTACTCAATTGTATCGCCGTTTTCAACAACTACTCAATAAACACGATGAAATAGCTGATCCTCTTATCAAAGAACTTTATCTTCGTCGTTTACCAACTAGAGTTCGTGTTGCCCTAGCTACTTGTAAATCTCTTCCTTTGAGCGAACAAGCAACGTTGGCTGATGACAATATGGACGATCCTGGCTTACATTCAGGGCCCGAAGTTCCTTTTGGACAAGTGTCAGCGGTTTCTGATTCATTTCCAGTTGATCCGCAAATTTCCGCAGTCCGTAATCCGGAAATCCGCAACGCGATCCGCAACGGACCGGTGGACCTAGCAGCTGAAATTGCAGCATTACGAAGAGAAGTTCAAGCACTAAAACAGTCTCCATGCACATCTTCTCCTGTTACTGATGGGCTTTGCTGGTATCACGCTCGTTTTGGTCAACGAGCTAATCGATGTAACAGCCCTTGTACCTGGTCGGGAAACGATCAAGCCAGCCGTTAATGACGACTACTGTGTCTGGCTCTTCCAGTCGTCTGCTATTTGTCCGTGACACTGCTACTGGCATCACATTTCTAATTGATACTGGTGCCGAAGTCAGTGTGTATCCAGCTAGTGTTCACGTCCGTCGTAACTGTCCTGCGCTGGAAACTCTCAAAGCTGCAAATGGTAGTCCAATACGAACATTTGGCACATAGTCCATTACTTTGTATCTTGGTCTGCCCACATCATTACCTTGGTCATTCCTTGTTGCTGAGATACAGCACCCGATCATTGGTGCTGACTTCCTTCGTCATTATGAACTCTTAGTCGACTTGAGGAACAATCAACTCATCAACGCTTCACAGTATTATCGTATTCCAGCTCAACTTTCAACTGTCATTTCTTCCACAATTCATCATGTTACTGCCGCAACTTCCCCATTTAACCAATAACTTAATGATTTTCCATCCATCACCCGTCCCTGCTATAAGGAAAATGGTATCCATCATCAGGTCAAACATTTCATTCCTACAACAGGTCCTCCTACATTCGCCAAACCTCGCCGACTTGCTCCAGATCGTCTCGCAGCTGCCCGGAAAGACTTTGATGTCATGCTGTCCCTTGGTATCTTCCGTCCTTCATCTAGCAGCTGGGCCTCTCCATTACATCTCGTTGCAAAAAAGTCTGGGGAGTGGCGTCCATGTGGTGACTATCGTGCTCTCAATAATGCAACCATTCCTGATCGATATCCAATTCCACACATCCAAGACGTTGCTGCCTCTCTTCGTGGTATGAAAATTTTTTCCAAGATCGATTTGGTACGTGCATATCATCAAATCCCTGTCGCGCCAGAGGACATTCAAAAGACTGCCTTTACCACCCCCTTTGGCCTCTTTGAATTCACAAGGATGCCCTTTGGACTATGTAATGCGGCCCAAACATTTCAACGGTTCATGGATGACGTCTGCCGTCCACTCAATTTTGTCCATGTCTATCTGGATGATATTCTCGTAGCTAGTCCAACCTTCGAACAACATCTAGTTGACTGTCGCAGCCTTTTCACACGCCTGGCAGAGTATGGTTTAATCATCAATCCTACCAAGTGCCAATTTGGTCAAACCACTCTCGACTTTCTTGGGTATAAGATTGATGTTGCTGGAATCAGTCCATTGCCTGACCGTGTCGCTGCTATTTCACAGTATCCAACCCCTACAGATATCCGATCTCTACGTGAGTACCTTGGGTTGTTGAACTTCTATCGACGGTTCATCCCAAATTGTGCCTCAATACTTCTTCCACTCTACCGTCTACTAAGTGGAAAGCCAAAAAATTTGAACTGGACCGAAGATTGTGAATCCTCCTTCAAAGACAGTAAAGATGCACTCGTAACGGCTACACTTCTTACATACCCTCAAGCTGACGCCCCAACCAGTATCACTACTGATGCATCTGATGTCGCCGTTGGTGCAGTCCTGGAGCAGTACATACAAGGGCAATGGCGCCCCCTCTGTTTCTTTTCACGCAAGCTTCGCCCTCAAGAAACTCGATACAGTGCTTTCGATAGAGAACTTCTTGCTGTTTATTTGGCCATCAAACATTTCCGCTATTTCGTGGAAGGGCGCCCATTTGATGTGTTTACTGATCATAAGCCTCTGACGTTTGCCCTCATTAACAAAACAAATCATCCAACACCTAGGCAGATCAGACACCTTGCTTTTATTTCAGAATTTACTTCACACATCAATCATCTCAGTGGAAAACACAACGTGGTGGCTGACGCCTTATCTAGAATATCCATCCAATCTGTTGCCGCAATAACATCTTCTGTCGACCTTTTTGATCTCGCAAAAGCTCAAGCTGCTGAAAAAGACTCCCTAGCATCTGCAATCAAGTCATCTCTCCATCTTGTTCCAATGCCTCTTCCAGGATCCGCCATACCATTACTTTGTGACACTTCTACTTCTCAACCACGCCCATTTGTTCCTGTTTCCAAACGGAAGGCCATTTTCGATCAGCTCCACAACTTGTCTCATCCTGGTATAAGAGCCACACGACGTTTAATATCCTCACGATTTATCTGGCCTGGACTGCAAAAAGTTGGCAACTGGGCGAAAACTTGCATACAATGTCAACGTGCCAAAGTTCACCGTCATACTGCTCCTCGTCCAGAAGTCATCATTCCACCAAATCGTCGTTTTGATCAAATCCATGTGGACATAGTTGGACCTCTACCAATCTCTAACGGACACATTTATGTTTTTACAGTCATTGACCGCTACACACGTTGGCCAGAAGCCATTCCAATGTCAGATGCTACCGCTATGTCTTGTGCCAAAGCATTACTCTACCACTGGATATCACGTTTTGGCGTGCCTTCAACAATGACTTCCGACAGGGGACGCCAATTCACATCTGATCTCTGGACTGCTCTCAGCACTCTTTTGGGTATTCATCGACAACGCACAACATCTTATCATCCACAGTCCAATGGCCTGGTTGAGCGTTTCCATCGGCAACTGAAAGCTTCTCTTCGTGCTCGTCTGACAGGACCCAACTGGACAGATGAACTACCTGTTGTTCTCCTTGGCCTTCGTGCTGCAGTTAAAGAAGATTTGTCTTGCTCACCTGCTGAACTGGTTTATGGTATGCCTCTTCGATTACCTGGCAAATATTTTGCCCTTCCTACAGGTACACCAGATCCTAATTCCTTCTTAGACAGTCTTCGTTCTTACATGCACCACCTCACACCACCTGTCACAAAGTCTCATGGCCACTCACCTTCTCACATTCCATCCGCGCTCGATACGTCTACCCATGTTTTTGTTCGACACGATGCCCACCGTACTCCACTTCAACCACCATATGACGGACCTTTCAAGGTGCTATCACGATACAAAGACTACTTCATCTTGGACTTTGGTCATCGTAAAGATTCGGTTTCTATTGCTCGTCTCAAACCTGCTTTGCTTCCTTCCTTGATTTTAAATACTCCTTTGGACTCTACAACTGGCAACACCAACAACACCATCCAGCCAACAAGTCTTCCTGTTCAAAGTACAACTCGCTCTGGTCGTCTCACTCAACCACCTCTACGTTATTCTGCCTGATCGTGAACATTGATCGAACATCCTCACTGGTGGGGGAGTAATGTAGTGACCGTTATCTACGTCACAACTGTACTGTAATTAGCGACATAAATATGTATGGCGAAATAGATAATTATCGACATGATGTAGTCGAAGGTAATTCATTATTACAATTTTACCTAGCAAAGCAACTAGTATTCTTTGCGTATCTCTTCTCTATCTTTAACACTGCTACAACATGATCATGATTGGTTTAGCTCGAAGTTTATCTGATTTGATTCACCATCCAAAAGTATATCTGACGCTTTGTAGAAGAAAATGTGCTAAATCAGATTCTGCATAAACAAAACGAGTCACTGTTTGTTTGTTTTATTTTATAAAAGGGTTACCATACGGTTGCCGTGTTTTGGTTGATATTTACTAAATTCGGAAAAGTTGTGAGACACTCAGGAAGCTATAAAGCATCCGCTCGGAGCTCGTGATTTATACGCTTCACTCATGTCTCCCAACATTCCTCGTTTAGTTAATATCAACCAAAACACGGCAACAACGAAACACGGTAAACCTTTATTGTGAATGGAAGGCAGGGCTAATATCATTCGCGAATAAGACAACAGCAAGTCATTTATAATTATATTGAATACTATACCTTTTTTGGCACATTTATTTTCTTCTGATTGTTTTACTTTTATGCCTGACAAGAGGTGAATTGTGATTGGACGAGCATAGTATAAAGTCTTTCACGCAATAGCTGACGTTTTTCAACTGGTATACAGTATTAAAATTCTAGAAATAATCTAGAACCAATTAGTATCTAACTTAGAGCCAATCCATGCCTAAAATACGAAAGAAAATATGACGGGATTTAGCCCTATGCGATTTTGTCAATATGATATGGTACCTTCGCTCATTTACTAAAAATCTGTACCGCAAGATATTTTTGATACATTAAGAAATAAAAAGTTATTGCAACAAACGTTAGTCAGACAAAAATTTTTACCATGAAGTGCAGATACAAAGCTGAGTAACGATTTTATTATTTATTGTATCTAAAAGGTTTCATCTCCAAAATAAATTTGAAAATCAGTTGTAGCAGAAAAACACGTTTATGTGTCAAGATGATTAAATATTAGTAAAAATTGACGGAAGGGCCGGGAACTAGTTGCGGTGCACATTTTTTGTAATTTATGGCATGCGATTTTCATCAAGTTAGGTCTCTTCGATTTTAAATTATTTCCAGACTGGTAATATGCAAATTGAAAAAGGACATCTTTGGGGTAGAAGTTTTGACGGCATGTTGATAGACTATACCCTTTTTCTCATACATGAGGAACCCAGTACTCTGCATTTGATTGGACGTATTGTTGTTTTCACGTGAGACTAAGATAAAAAGAAAGGAAAAATAATACGGCAAATAACCAGTGGGAAATCTTGATGGTTATTAATAAAGAATAGTTCTTTACCAGTGTCATGATATGAGATATTATAGTCAGTCTATACATAATTAATTAATTTGAATAACAAATGGAGAACATTTGAAAACTTTTTCCAAAGCAGAAGTTGATTGATGATGCAGGGGAAGTCGTTACAAAGTAAATAATCTTCAGTTGATATTGGTTGCACCGTATGGAAAATCTCCACTGTCCATTTATTATCCAGGACCATTCCTTGCTTTGTAGAGCTAGGTTAATGTGAATGTTGATGAGTTTTAATTTCCTTTATTTCTATAGCCTTGCATGCCGCTGCCAAGCCAAGGCTTCAATTCTACAGTTGGATTATTTTGCGTTGAGCAATTATGGTGTTTGTCAGGTCAGCACGAGTAATAATGTGACGGAATCAAGCATCATTCCAGATAGACTTTCAAATCAGTGCTTCGATAGCAACTTGAGTATATGTTCATTGCAAAACAATAATGATTGCATCTCAGCTGGAAATGAATTATATGTCTACAGAACAAGACAAATGCCAACGAACACATCCAGTACGTAGTCAAATAATAATAGTAGTATCGGTTATGCGAAAGGATAGCATGAATTTGCGGGTTATGTTATAGAATGATGTTTTTCATTTCATTATAAATACTTGTCGTACATTTCTTGTTAGTCAATGGTGGTCTTAGCAGCTGGAGTGAGTTTGGTATATGTAGCAAGAGATGCGATGGGTTCAGCTTGAGAACAAGAACTTGCAATAATCCAATTCCTCAAAATGGTGGCCAAGGTTGTCAAGGAAGCAGGCTACAGATCAAATTTTGTAATAGACGACCATGTCCAGGTATATAATGTATTGTGAAAATACCTGTATATGCCTACACATAGTAGTGCATGTGTAGTATATATGTATCTACCTTTGTAGTGTACATAGAACCAGTAAAAAGACATATACAATGTGTAAAGAAAGCTTGTATGATCAGATAAAACTGTGCAAGTGTACAAAAAATCATTGCCTCTGGCTCAAATTCCTCAAAATATATCCACCTTTCAGTATTTTGGGGTTCAAATGTGCACTATATGTAATAGAATGATGGAGCAGTGCAGATGGATTTGAGTCATATTAAGATCAAATCATAGTGCCATGAAAATAAAGGTTAATCAGCAGACTGATATTGAATTTGATTTGCAGTTTCACATGTGAAAACATTGATGCGAGGCGAGTGTGATATATCATTGTCTTCAGTAACTATAGCCTAGATTATTTCTGTTACAAACGCCGACAGTTTCATCAAAGAACACAAAAGATCTGCCGTATATGAACATTTCAATCAGCAACATCAATAAACAGTTTAGATTAAAATTCTAAAGTTTGAAAAATGCAAGGACAAACACAATCACAAAATAATTTTATAATTTACTTTGAAGATATATAATCTCATATAAAAATATAAATACAGAATAATAATATCGAAAGCCCAAACATCATATATTTTATCACTTAATTTTATATTTCAATATCTAATCTACAAGGTTATTTAATATTTTGTTCTTTAGTTGATGGCGGTTTTTCCCAATGGAGTTTATTCGGGGAATGCAAAACGAAATGCGGTCCTGGGTTCAGAGTAAGAATGAGATCGTGTAATAATCCAGAACCTAAAAATGGCGGGAAAGATTGCCAAGGAAGTAACTTGCAGAAAAAGAGTTGCCATGTTTTCATCTGTAGAGGTATTGTACTCTTTCTATATGTTGATACGATTAATCATAATTGGAATTATAGATGTCAAAAATTGATTAATGTGATTATTTACAAATTAATTATATTTTAAGATATTTTGATAAGTCCTCACATTTAAGTCGAAATTGAAACATAGAGTTTAATAAGTTAAATAAACGTTCTTCATAGAAGTTAATTCTGATTCAGGATCAATGTTATGTGACATTTTTTTAGTATATTTGCATTGAAATGCTTCAATCATGCCTATGTCTTTGATGCATACGTTGTAGACCAAATTTGGGACCAATAATTACGAAATGGGACGCACAAATGTAACAAACATCTGCTTTAAAAAGGGCAATGGCGAGTGAAAAAACACGATTGATCATCCCTTCACGAATGCCAGACATTGTTATAGCCGATGTAACTTGAGTTTAAAATCATATATTCGAGTTATTAGAATTCATAGATCTCTCCTTCTTCTCTTTTAGATAGATGTTCTCGATTGTAATTCAGCATTATGTCAAAAATATTTGTGTAAGATTTCAGTTTGAACAAAGCGATATAAGATAATCCTTCTACTTATAGATGAGTTACTCGTTTCTCTGAGAGCAATGGTTGTAAATAATTTGTTAACTGTTTATTAATCTCAGCTGTGATCAATTTCAACAGATTTCTATCAGGCTGAGTTGACCTGGGAGGATTTTAACCACATTCGATCGGATATAAATTCTATTCCTGAAATATTATAATGTAATCAATGATCTCTTTTCTTCTTCATCCAACCGCATGCAGCATTTAATGCATATAATATTATATGGAATTGTGAATGCATGTATAATTGCGTAGTTGCTGTTCCTATGAACTTACATTATACACATTGCAAACATTATCTCAAACCATAAAAAGCAATAATAAATATTATTCAAACATATTCGATATTCCCAACAACAAAACTACAAAATCTGCTGATTTTTCCAACATAAAAATCATGGAGATATTTGATACACTTTGCATGAGAAAATATACATGCGATTGATTATATATCCAAGAATTGATTGGTTGCTTCCTGTCCCTAAGGTAAGTATGATCATCTTAAGTAACATCATATATATTCGTTTCTTGTTGCAAATATTTTAAAACGTTTGATTTGTTTTTGTTTGTTATCTTTGATATCCAATTTTGTGATTATTTTTACTTAGTCGACGGTGGCTTCTCTCGATGGAGTGAGTTTGGCAAATGCAGTAAAACATGTGGAGGTGGAATAAAAAGAAGATTTAGAAAATGTTCAAATCCAAAACCAAAATATGGTGGAAAAACATGCAGAGGAAAAAGAATAGAGAGAAAAACATGCAACAAACACTATTGCCCAAAACGTAAATATATTTGTTACTATCGATTAATACTCTGTTTTTTAAAAATTTGAGTAACATTGGCTAACATTGGGTCGTGATTTACTAAAATCTGTGTAAAACATGATGACATTGTCTCTTGCCGTTGTCTAATGCGATTTGATAAATGATGAAAGTGTATTTGGACACAAATTATCAAACAAAATGGCTACCATGAGTTGATAGTTTAAGGGCCTTAAAGAAGAATATATTAATTTCACCAACTTGAAATTGTTGTCAAATTACAGGTAAACCCAATGAGGGGCGGGAAGGTACATTTTCAAGATGAAAGGAATGGAATCATTTTTGGACGTACATAATTATTCATCGTTGCGTTCATGTTTCGAATGAAGATTTTGAAATGCGCTTTAATTTGTTTGTACAATCACAGTTGTGAATTTCGGATTTCATTCCTGGCACAAATTATAGTAAGAGTAGTAACCACTGTTAGAAGAGGAAGTAACTAGAACTGTGTGCATTGTACATAAAATGCATCTTTGTCCTCCTAACAACTTGAACTGAGATCTCGTTTGGAACATGTCGTGAACGAAATACCTAAGTACAATTCACTCAGATTTCATGTTAAAATGATTAAATATTTGCTACTCCTGATCTAGTTGCGAATAATTTGATTATATAATTCCTCGTTCATTTTACAGCCAACTCGTGCAGTTATTCGTCACCAAAACATTCGTCTCAGCCTCCCACGAAGATAGATCGATTATTAATTTGTGTTTTGTGTTTATTGTGGTTAAGCTTAAAGGAGCAACATTGATCGGCGATCGCTACGAGCTTGACTTGAATTAATCTTAGCGTAAATTCAAGGATATCAATGTCAGTCATGGCTTAGCATGGCTTCAAATTTCAAGTTTCAGTATGGCTTCAGGCACAGAAATAATACAAACGACAAACACGCAAGTGACTTTAAGTACATAGAGCTCACCGCTCACTTTTGCTCTTTAATTATTTCCTTCGTTACAGCACTAACAAAGGCTAAAAAATGTTGAATTTGTAAAATCGTAAAACATTTTACCCAAGATTTATTTACAATCTTGATTCATGATTGATTAATCATTGTTGTATTTTTACCTAGACATTTTAAATTTTGTTCCCATTTACCAGAATATATAGGATTTTCGAAGTGGAGTGAATTTGGACCTTGTAGTAAAACTTGTGGGGGTGGAACGAAACTCAGAACACGAGAATGTAAAGGTTACAAAGATCATGAGAATAATGGGTACTGTAATGGTGACAAGAAACAAACAGCTTCCTGTAGCACTAAGAGATGTACAGCAAAGCCCGGTAATGATTAATATCTATAGATATCAGGCCTGAAATTTAAAGTTTAAATATTTTGCATTTCTTCAAGTTCAAGAGTCATGTTGAATGCATTGAACTGTCTGATTGCGAGGAATAAATGAATAATTGTAATTACAATGCAGGATGTTAGGTTCTATTCCATTTCAGTTCAGTTTTAAATAGCTTCCACCAGGCTCTGTCAATCGCTCTTGTCACAATAACACGAATTGCTATAAATTCGACAACAGACAATACCGACACCGTTGATGTCAGACGTGTTTCATATACTCGAATTATTTTATTTTTATTAATATACAAATCCGCTTCATTTAAATTAAATATTAGTTCTATGGCAACTGATATTGATTCAAATCAGTTTATCAACATGAATACATCTGTGGACTCGAATACTGGTGATACTTGTATTGAATTTATAAACTCAAACTCAGTCAAAAGTATTATGCCACGGGAGTTAAGCTGGCTACCAGCAACGGATGATGTCACTATCTCCAACGGACTTGATGTTCTTGTAAGTAATACTCATGAGCATGCAGAAAAGAGATTAGGTTCTACAGTGTATTGCAAAAATGAATGACTTGCTTGCTCTCTGTATATATTTATTTGATTCCTTGCAATCATTTCATGTTGATCAGCAAACATTGAATTCTGAAAATATCGTGATGTCATCAATTTCGCAATCGCAGGACACTCGTATCATGATTCCCGACACAAGCGACGTCACATATTGTATGTCACAGATAACACCTTATCAAAATAACAAAGACCCAGACGATCATCAACCGATAATGATTGACGGTGATAGCCCACAAACCAAACAAAACGTTATTCAGATCTGTTCTGATTTAGATTTGGTCTGAAAGGTTCACATTTGGTCTGAAAGGGAGGGAATGAAAACTCGATCACCCCAAGCGTTGTCGGCGTTTCGCAACTGATGGTAATAAAAAAGGAGGTTGCAAGAAAGGGAGTAAATGCCCATTATTTCATTTCTAAATTTGCAAGACTTCCTATCAGCGATTTGAGTGCTTTGAAGATAATTTCAGTAATGGGATGCATTTAAAAGGCACAAAACGCAAAAAGCAACAGACGGTGGATAACAAACAGCCACAAATCAACACCACTGATCAGATTATCCGTCCACGAATGTTAATCAATCAAAGACAATGCCTCATCTTCAACTTAACTTTTTAGAATCAACGATGCAGTCAGCAAATCTATACAAACTCTTGTCCCGATGATCCAGCAGTGTATCGACCAGAAGCTGTCACTCCAAGCTCAAACAGATCAGTTCAATCAGAATCAAGAATCTCATTTCAGTGCATTTCCCAACCTTATGTTCAAAAGCCGTTACTCCGTCAACAGTATTTCCAACCCATGATATAAACAGGGATACAAATAGCACATCCAATTATCATGCTTATCCTTATCTCAATTGTATCTATTATAATTCGCGGTCTTTGATGAATAAACTAGAGCAATTGCATGCGCTTTTGGACTCCCAAATTTATGACATTATTTCTGTCACTGAGACCTGGCTGTCTCCTGCAGTCCCCGAGCAATTACTTTTGCAATGAGCTCCTTATTGTTTACTACGTAAAGATCGACCCTTGTGAACACATGGTGGTGGTGTAGCAATATTCTACAAAGACAATTTATAAGTTATTTCTATTGATATTCCAAGTCGATTTGGTTTTCATGAATCGGTAGTTGCTGATATACTACTATCTGGTGCAAAGTATCGCATTACCTGTATTTGTCATTCTCCTTTCTTTGCATCAGACAGAATAAATTCTGATTTACTATGTTCTTTTATCGACTTTTGCACATCGTGCCAACACCCTTGTATCATCAGTGGTGATTTCAATGATCCTTTTATCGACTGGACAATTCCATGTTTCAATGGATCAAGTATCATTTTCTAGATGTTGTTACTAGAAATGGCCTATTTCAACTAATAAATGAACCAACTCGAAACAACAATATATTGGACTTACTACTATCATCAAATCCATCACATATCCTCACAGTACAAGTCGATGAATCCTTCACATTTTCCTGTGATCATTGCTCAATTATTTGTAAGAGTTCTCTACCTTCTCCACCTACTCAAAGTATCAATTTTAAAGCTGGTTACAATTTTCACAAAGCCGATTATGAAAGTATGAATAGGTACCTCAATAGAATCGATTGGCTCTAGATTTATAATGATAGTCGAGGTAATGTTGAGAAATTTTGGAACTCGATCACTAATGTACTCAACATTTGTATATTTAAATTTGTTTAAAAATAAAGAAATCGTAAAAATAAACATTTATATCCAAAGCACGTTAGGAACATAGCAAGACGAAAAAATGCTGCTTACAAATTATCTAAAAAGAATGATGCAAATAAATCTCCTTATGAAATTCTCAGTCGTCTATATAAAAAAGCTGTTCACAACTTTAATATCGAACGTGAAAACCGGTTATTAACTGATCCTTCACTTCATTCATTTTACTCTTTTGGTAACAGCAAGTTAAATACTGAAAGATCAATTTCTGCAATTCTAAATGATCAAGATGAGCTTGTTACTGATGATACAATCAATTCCACCTTATTCAATAAATATTTTTCAAGTGTATTCACTACTGATGATGGCATCATACCAGATTTTTCTCCTTGATTGGAAGAAAACAATATACTTACTTTTGTGGAATTCTGTTACCCAGATGTTGTCAAGCTTTTAAAAAATCTTCCTTTCAAGACATCGCCTACACCTGATTGATACTGTGCGTTATTTTTAAAAACTATTGCCAATGAGGTTGCAATTCCTTTTTTCTTACTATTTGAACTTTCTCTTCTCACGGGTGACCTTCCAGAAGTATTGAAGGCTGCAATCATCAACCCAATTTTAAAAAAGAGGATTTCAAAAGGAGGATTAGCTCAGATGGCAGAGCAACCGAACTTCAGATCGGATCATATCTGATCGACCGTGGTTCAAATCGCCCTAAGGTCAACTCAGCCTTGACTTTATCTGAAACATCAAATGAGTACCATCTGAGGATGGCGGATGGAATGGTCCAGAGGGAATTGCATTGTGAGTAGCTGCGGCGCATCGTTGCGCATTGACAATCGAGACCTATCTGCCATGAAATCTGTTGAAATTGATCTGCAGTGTCGCGGCTGAGATCAACAAAGAGCGTTTAAAATCATTGCTCTCAGCGAAAAAAGCCACTCATCTAGAAATAGTGGAGTGGTACGGGTGCCTTCGGTAGGGCGACACCGTCTACATTTTTTAATTTTCAAAAAAGGCAATGCTTCTAACACAAAGAACTTTAGACCAATATCTCTCACTTCTATCGCTTGTAAAACAATGGAATCCATCATCGCTAGAGCAATTCTTTCCTTTCGTCGAGATAATAATTTATTATCTAATGATCAATATGGATTCTTATCACGCGGATGAACCTGTACTTAATTGATTATTACGCTTAACGAATGGTGCCTTGCTATCAACAATCGTATGCGAATAGACTCTGTCTATATTGATTTTAGCAATTCGTTTGATACAGTGTGTGTGTGTGTATAATTTTATTTCGATTCGTAACCACCAAGTGTCACACCAAAAACTTCTTGCAAAACTGGAAGCCTATGGCATCAATTTTGAATTATTGGCATGGATTGAATCGTTTCTTCTGACCGATCACAGCAGGTTTCAATTGTCAATGCTCTATCATCGTCTCTCCCAGCCTCAAGTGATGTTCCTCAAGGATCTGTGATAGGACCTTTGCTTTTCCTAGTATTTATCAATTACATAACAGATTGTTTAGAACCAGACTGTCACGTAAAGTTATTTGACGATGATGCCAACTTTTATTCAGCTAGAAACAGTCAACGCACACCTGCGTTGCAACAAACATGAACTTCTTTTACAGCATGGGCTGATAGCTGGCAACTTCGTGTGGCATATGACAAATGCAGTACATTATCTACTGGCAACATCAATGCAATTCCATCCATATCTTATGATTTGTCAACAAACGTTTTACCACAAGCTGACTTTGTTCGAGATATTGGCATTATTGTGTCTTCCAATTTTAAATTTTCCAAACATTGTGCGAAGATAGTAGCAAAAACTGAAAATCGATCGTATTTGCTTAAAAAATGTTTCTCCTCAAGCAATGCTACATTACTTGTCAAATCCTTCATTAAATATATTCGTCCAATAGACAAATTCGGCTAAGAAATCACGTGACTTGAAATGGGTATTTACATCACGTGACTTGACTAAATATCAATCGAAGTATCGCAAAACAGAGCAGTATGTAGTTTTATTTTAACCAATTTATTTATCAAAATGAGTTTGAATCTTACAATTTGTTAGTCTAAAGATGATTTTAAATGTTGAATTTTACGTTGAACTTGTTTTCATTGTTATGAGGAAAATGAATCTGCATGTAAATCGGTGACAAAAATTGGAAACCAAAGAGTAAACTTCTATTGATTTCTTATTAAATTACAATATCATTAGAATTTTGAAATATAATTAATATACAATAAATTGGACATAAATAATACTATGTTAGTCACAAACGTTTTGATTTCAATCGAGTTATCTGATTTCTTCTCGATAAAATTTGATTTATTCTACTTCTATATAGACTTTCATCAGAGTTGTGACACTGTTCAAGTTCAACACGGCAGATAGAAAATCCACTTTGTGAAGTATATATAGCCATATAATAAGTACACCATCTGTAGTAAGACTAAAACACATGAGCAAAACTAGCAAGAGAACTTGCCTTTTTAAATACGGCCAGACAGTTTGCAATTCTGAACTTCTTGATACGCAGAGTTTGTTGGACGCCTCAGCACACGGTACATGCTATTATGGAAAACATCATAGATATATTTTTGCATTAATTGTCATGAAATTTACTATTTTTCTGCTAGTATAATACTTCTTCCATAATCAAAAGCTCATGTTTGATGGTCATTGTCTTCATAGAAAGAAAACAAGCGAGAAAACCGCGCCAAAAATGTAACGTTCAACGGAAATTTCTGTTGGCTTTATAACAGCTTTGAACTACATTTTTCCTTCGCTGTCATCATTGAAAAAGAGTGTAATCTTTTTCTTTCAGTGCATTAATCCAGTATTTATACATAGTAATATTCCCAAAAAGTAATGTGTCAACCGGTAAAATTTGACTAATCTGGCAGGGAAAACGCTATGTCTTCTAATCCTTGTAACTTTTCTTCCAGGGGCATAAATAAGACATGAAACACGCCAGCAACAATTTTGAGTAAACAAATAGCCACAGAAGTAACTTTTTATATCTATAGGTCAAATTAATCTTCCAATAATACGAATTTACAAGCTTTATAAAACTGCAGAAAACTACGTGCGACCGCATTCAACCAAATTTCAGATCAAGTGACCATACATTCGATTCTTTGCCGAATTTGTCTATTCTTGAATCTGATACTCAAGTATGGAGTCCGTATTTATTAAAAGACATCAGATTAGTAGAAAAAGTGCAAAGACACTTTACTAAAGCCATATGCGGTCGCTGCAACATTAGTTATGACAACTACAATGACAGACTTTTGAAGCTATCATTAGAATATTTAGAACTTCGTAGAGTCAAATTCGACTTATACATGGTTTATAAAATCATAAACAATTTATTGGATCTTCCTATGGACTCTTTTTTTTCATTTTTACCCTCAAACTATACAACAAGAGGACATTCACTAGGAATGAAACAACAACATATCAATAGAAATAATCAAACACTTAAGTTTTTTACAGTAGAATAATTACTTGGTGGAATTCGCTCGATGAAGGTGTTGTTCTATCACCATCATTTAATGCTTTTAAACAGCGTCTAGATGCTGTAAATTTACAGTGATTTTGTAAATTGTAAATAGGCTAAATGTCAGTGTATTTATTATTTTATTGATAAATACCTTTGTATGCCTGCAAATATATATATATATATATATTTTGCAAATGAAATTGGTTCATTATACATAAAATTTTACGTTCTTTTTTCTTAGTTGATGGCAGATTCTCTCATTGGAGTAAGTTTACTAGCTGCAGTAAAACATGTGGAGGAGGAGTGAAAAGAAGAACTCGTTCATGCACAAAACCAATACCACGAAATGGCGGAAAAACATGCAGAGGAACCAGAGAAGAGGTCAAATCATGCAACAGCCGTCGCTGCCACGAACGTAATTATAGCGTGTAGAAGTTATTCATTATTTCGTAACACAAAACCGATTTTATTCCTGATAAATAGGTATGCGTGGCTATAGAATATATGACTAATTTGCTTGTCAAATCTTTGATATGCCATCGTGTAACCGTTACAATCTAGAAGAGTTAAATGAATCTATCATATTACCTAATAATATTGTTATAGAGCTTTTTCCCCATATTCGATTTTGCTTAACAACACGGGGATCACGTTAATTTCAAAATACACCATCAGGGTTATTTATCTTTTCTTTGAATTATTTTCGAGGGACTCATTGTGAAAAAATGAAAAAGCTCTATACTCAAATTATGTGCAAACGAAACTCGGAAAAGAGTGACTGACTTGAAGAATGACAACAAAAACGCTATTTATGTAAAACATCAAAAATGATGTTCTAACTGCAACAATATAGCCATAATACAATGCTTAATGTGATTTTTAACTTTTGTAAACTTTGATATTATTTCTTCAAGGAAAAATTAAAAAATACGTCTGCGAGAACAAAATGTTGAGATTGACTTGCCCCAAAAGATCAGTTCTTGTTATCGATCATGCGGTCTATGGCAGAAACAACCGGAAACAATGTCAAAGTAGTGCTTCATATCTACATAGAAGCTACAGCAGTGCTCCCATTAAAACAGTAAAATGCTCAGCACCAAAGTCTCTTAGCAAAGTAAAGAATTTCTGCAAAGGAAAAAGGTCCTGCAAAGTACCAGCCAATAACAAAGTATTTGGTGATCCATGCTATGGAACATACAAATACCTTGAAGTGGAATACCATTGCATCCAGAAAAAAATTAGAACTCCTTTGAAAAGTAAGTTGGAAGGAGACAATCAATGCTTGTTATTTGGTAGAAAGTCTCATCATGTAGGATGTATCAAATATAGATGCATCCAATAAGTTATTCTGGTTCTGATCAGTTAGCTAAGCATCTGAGATATAATGATATGGTTTATAATCATTTATTGAGTAAAACATAAACCTAAGCTATTTCAAGGAGGATTAGCTCAGATGGCGGGTAAATCGAACTTCAGATCGGATAATATCTGATCGACTGTGGTTCAAATTCCCAGGAGGTCAACTCTGCCTTGAATTTATCTGAAACATCAAATGAGTACCATCTGAAGATGGTTGATGAAATGATCCAAAGGGACAATTGCATTGTGAGTAGCTGTGGCGCATCCTTGCGCATTGACAATAGAAACATTCATTTAAAAAACATTAACATCAAGAATAAAAGTTGAATTCAGAATTGAAATCGAGGATCGCAGACCGTTTCACAAAATCGCACCAGCCGATCGGGAAGAGTTACGATGGCTTTTCTTGACGCATATGTCATTATTGGCTGAGGATCGTGTTTTTGTGGTGGTTAAATGACAACTTGTCTTTCCCTATCATATTAGTTCGCTTGCTCATTCTCATGTTAACGCACGTACAATAACATACAATAGCCTCGCGGTATAAAATCAAATGAATCAAAAAGTGAATTTAAATTTTATGTGATATTTGAGTATGCCCTTCATTGTGCTGTTTCCGTTGTTTTAAGTTCTTGAAAACTACAGTCAGACACGTGTTCAACATAATTTCCTAGCAATATATATAAATGTTGTTATATAATGATAAAGATAAATGCATCTATCGTCAGATGCGATATTGCTCAATACTAATTAGACATTGGCAGAGCTGTAATACATAAGTATTGTGACTGAGTCAAAGAAAAACTTTTTTCTTTCACCCAGTCACCTTACTTATGTATAGATCCTTTTATGTACTGATAATAGTGAAAAGATGCAAGCAAAGCAAGACATACAACGCTGATGGTGGTTGTGTTAAAGCAATGGATGGCAATAAGGGTGGGCATTATTACAATGACGGCTGCACTGACACAGGATGGCAAAGGAGCCCATGGTGGCAGGTTGATCTTGGTTACCCATCGACAATTGATCAGTTGAACATATTCAACAGGGATGATTGTTGCTCTGGACGACTCAATGACTTTGAAATTGTGGCGAGGAATGTGTCCATGTCAAGAGCAGGAACAGAACAAATGTAAGTCTGTCCATACATAATTTCCTTCGCTTCATCATTAGTATATAAGCATTTATTTTATATGCATATACAAGGTTAACCTCTTGTTTTCTAGCAGTAAAGTATTTTCTGTTCTACCGATTAGGAGTATTTGATCCATGACCATAGTTATCTATGGCATCTCGGTGTCTGTAACTTCATCAGACACGGCCGTGTTATTGTGTATTGTAATGCAACACTCAAATATGATGGTAACGCTTGTATTTAGATAGACACAATCATGCTACATTGTGATTAGCTTCAGGTTAACCTTCAGTAGATTCATGATCCTATATATGCTATTCTTCACATAATCGTGATACAACATGCTCCTATGGATTTTAAATTTTACTTTCTAGATGTCTCACATCTATCAGACCTGGCTACAAGCAAAAGATAAAATTGACATGCAAAAATCCTGTCATAGGTCGTTATATTGTTATTAAGATACCCCATGGAAGTCGCCGTCTGACTCTTTGTGAAGTGCAGCTTTTCTCTCCTGCATAATTTGTAATAGCTAACACTATCTTTAAATCTGAATTAATGCTCCATGGACAAAAGATAACCATTTATTATGATGTATTATGTGTGTCTTCGTATTTTAATTCCTAATTATATATTACAATAAAATACAGCTACAGAACTCATTATGTGCTATGTTTGTCACTCTGTTGTGAGATATTAGCCTTCATCAAGTATATAATATAGAGAAAAATGAATCACTCTAGATACACACATCTGAGTCGTGGATTTGTACCATGCACTTGCATCTATTTAACAATTAGAGAACGATCCCGATTTGGCTACCGTCGAATAGTCACCGAAGTCTTCCGAGGTAGTTGTCCATGACGGTAGCCAACAAAGGGCGAGTTGTCGACTTGTTTTAAGTAGAAACCAAAACAAGCAAAACAAGCAAGTGGTGCAAGCAAAACAGATCAAAAGAAATAAATATCAGCTTCTTGCATAATTAATTTTAAATACAACCGTCAAGCAAAGGCATCCATGACGACTGCAGCGTTGTGATTTGGAAGATGAATTTTAATTTGACTTGTTTCAGATTTAATTTTTACAACAAAACGGCTGGATATTATTACTGGCTACAAAAATACAACTCCAGAAAATAGCAGGATTAAACAACGTAACTATTGATCAGTATCTAAAAATATGTAAATGTTTGCAGTTAATAGTATGAAAGTTTATAAATTACTTTATATAGCTGACTAGCCTATTAACCTGCAATAAAGTAGCGACGAAAGAATTGCGGGAAGATTGTTAAATAAGATTAAAATTGTGTATACATAACCTACTACAGACATCGGTTTCACAATCATGGACGCTGGATGTATTTTATAACAGAGATTTAACTAAATAGTTTACAAATAAAATGTCAAAGCAGTAATAAAAATTGTGAAAAAAGCATAATTGAATTTTAAAACAACGGAGAAGGAGAAAGGAACGATTGCACAATAACAGCAAAGGCGAAAAAATGTGGAAAGAGCATTCTAAGTTTGACGATTACAATCCAAAAATGTCCAGCCTGGACCATTTGTCTATAAGATTATTTTCTGAAGAAAGTTAGGTAAATTACCTATAAACAAAAGGCAAATTCGTCTGACAAAGAGTATATCTTGATAAAAGCTGATAAAAGCAAAAACAAAAGATACCTGTGCTTCGAAGTACACCTTGACAGCAATAAAAAAATTTTCATTTGGACAGGGAGCTTAGATGAATTCAATAGCATTGATTTTCAATTGCTAAAACCTTTGGTAAACGCATTAAAGGGAGAAAACAATCTTCAAAACGATAGCCATCTTGAAAACCAAAACTTTTTTCAAAGTAAAACTTTTTTGAAAAACTTTTTTAAAAGTAATTTTTTTTTTCAAAAGTAAAAATTTTTTAAAAAACGTTTTCCAATTTTCAGCAAAGCCTATCAAGGCCAGATAAAACGAGGCTAGGTCTTAATAGTGAGGCTCAATCATAATGGCGTGCAAAAATAGACAAAATTGCTCATACTGCGTCTTTTACTAGCGTCTTACTTAATAGTATACTATTTAATTATGTACATGTTTTAATATGATTCGCCCGAATATAATTTGCTATTTATTTAATGAATATTTAATGGTCAAGAATCAATATTAATCTGTGCATATTATTTCCTTGAATTTCAAATGTTCGACTTGCTTTATTCATTAAATGATTAACCTGGATCTGGTTCGTTGCTTTTTAGTATAGTATTGAATTCACTCTACTGCCGCACAATTATACAGTTAGCGGCATACTGCCCCACTACAGCTCTCAGCATATGCTCTCAGCAACTAAAACTGTAAAGAACTGTCTTGTAGTGAGCATATATACTGACTAATTTACAGATCAATTTCTGGGCTGGGAATCTTGGATTTATCATGTAAATTCACCTAAAAATCAAATACAAATACAAAAGAGCAATAGCAGTATATACTAGTTACTACGACAGAAGACAACAATAACGCACGGAACATTATCGCTAGTAATCAGGGTTCCGGCAGCCGGAACATCATCCACTTCGTATATTATATAATTTTCAATATACAAAATAAAGAAATATAATATAAAAATTATAAAAGTCGGAAATTTACGGCGAACACGTGGAACTGTACAAATCAGAGCCATCAATATCGATTGCTCTGGTACAGCTGGGTGGTGTAATTTATATGTGCACGAGGAATTAACAAGGAATGCATGTGATATGGTGTACATAAGTGAGTAGTACTGTATACAATTATGTCACAAGTGATTGGGACACAGATCATTATGTAAACTCACAGTTCTTTATAAGATAAAATAGATTAATCCCCTGGTTAATCGATAGACAAATAAATGATATATATGTCAATAACAACAAGTACTAATTAATAAATATTATACATTTCCAAACTTCTTCCAGATACTGTGGGAAAATTTTATCTCAGGCCATGCTCAGGCTCATAGGCGATTTGACACAGTCTATACCTTCCAATATCTCTGGTTATGGAAAAATTGCATGATATGTTTGAAGAATATCTTCTTGAAGGAAGGACATTGTACATATTTCTAAGACCTAAGACAAATGATACTTCTCGCATTGCTCTTCTGATAATTTTGCGACTCTCCGTCATTGAACTAATATGACATTTTCCAGCGAATAAAATTAAAAGGATGGAAATTTAAAATACATGAATATTGATATGTTGTATCTTAGTTAATTATCAATATGTGGCAACTATTTTCAAGATAATTTGACAAAATCCAACAAAAAATATCGAGAATAAATGATAGTTTCACTGTGTTACATTAGATTCAGGGCAGTCCCTTGTATGGGGGTATTGGGGGCATCCACCCCCTGCTGTGTTGGTGAGTCGGCAAATCTTCTTTGAAATTGTCTCCACCCGACAAAAGCAAAATAAATGAGAATACTCTTGTTCATTTATTCATGTCCACACAAATCGGGAATACTGCATATAGAGACAATTATCTTCAACTTTTGTTGTTTGATCAAGACAGACGAGAGAGATTTTGGGCGAGATTGGATCTCTTGAAAACATGCCCAAAAAATATTTTATTGCTACGCTCGACAAATATTCCGATGATGGCTTTAGGTCAATATAAACACGCATGGCAAACCTTGGCGGATTCAACTCCAGATACCACACCTAAACTTGCTTCTAAATTACGTTTACATATTCGGATCGGATACTTGTGAAGCCGGCAAATTTATTGCTCGACACCCCCCTCAGAGAAAATTTCTCGGGACAGCCTAGTTTGAGCCGTGGTGGAAAAAGCTGCACAAGAGATTAGAGAAACAATCCAAGGAGTAATTGGCTCTGGATCTATTTTGCACTTGAACCAAACTTTGTACTTTTAACAGCCTGAGATCTCGTTCAAATGTGCCATTCTCTGCAAACTGGGCTTGGTTAAAGGAAGAAAGTCATTTCTTTACAGTTTTATTTGCTGACAGCTGTATTGGGGACAGGATACCACTAACTGTATAATTGTTTGGTAGTAGAGTGAATTCAATACTATACTAAAAAGCAAAGAACCAACAGAAGCAATCATTCATTGCTTTGTTCGCCTTGATGTTTGACTTTTCTTGTAAACTCAGGAAAGAAACTATGAAATTCTGTGACTAGAATGTCGATTAGCATTAACTATGCATTGATAGAGCATTATTTATTTTCCATCTGGCTAGAACAGGAAATATGATATCCTGATCCTAAGCCATCAAATTAGACGACAGACAAAAGTCCCGACTCGGTGACTCCGGGTCTCAGTTGTTCAATGTCGTTGATATATAGGGCCTACTGTAACTTTACAGAGGTCGAGACAATAATAAGACGACTAAACAGTGTATGTTAAGTAAATGTTAAATTCCATGACCAACCTTGTATAGACTATGTAATAATAATTCAGCCATACCAAATTAATGATATGATATGACAGCGACTCAGCTCAGTGAGAGTCTCACCGAAAGAATTCATTTAGCAGATCCAGGTTAATCATTTAATGAGTAAAGCAAGTCGAAGATTTGAAATTCAATTAACGGTTGGAAACAATTTGCACAGATGATGTATGTGTCAAGTTTGATGGTAACCCTGAAAAGCTGCTATGTATTACCCAACACAAGGACTATACCGCTCTGATAAATACCACAGTTCTAAGGACTGCGGACCCACTATTGAGGGATCGCAATGGGAGAAGTTATAGAAGGAATACAAAGCAAACTGAAAATGAGTAAGTTCTATTATAATTCACCGATAATAGAAACGAAGATAATGGTCAATTGATTTGAATGCAGTTGATAAAACTTCAAAATATTTTCATTGATAAAATCTCAATTACATACACGCAAATATGAAATGTAGGCTACCATAATAAAGTTAATGTAGTAATGTTTGTTTATTTACTGTTCATATAATGCTGTTTACATGAAGTATTCCTAAATCAAAAATAATTTTTCAAACATTTCATTGACTGATCTTTCACAGATTTCTTAGAGCTGTTTCCTACCGATGGCTTATTCGATGGGTGTGTGGGTCGCTTGGATGGGACAATTCGAGACCGCTACCGGCATGTAAATATCACAGTATACGAACAAAGTTTGGTAATGGCGGGATGCACGGCTACCTAGCTGCAACAAAGAGACTGTAAATATATTGTTTGTATAAATATCTCACACTCCTGTAAAAAATATGCGGCATAAAAAAATTAAAAATTAATATTCAAGAAAATGAAAACCACTCTTTCTATCACAAAGAAAATATAGGCCTATACATACAATACCTTCCTAAACACACGAACCAATTTTATGACCTTTCCTAGGTTTACCGCATGATCTGCACATCGGTGCCTTTCGAGTGGAAGTAGAAATGCTGTTTACAACTTGCTGACTTTGTGATTCCTTCTCTGCCGCCAAAAGTTCGTCTTGTTTATCGCCTGGGGTTAGGGGAAGCATAAATAATCTGAATGAACACTCAGCATAACACTATTTATAGGCAACTAATCTTATCTTTTTTCATGGCTTACCAGTAGGACACAATTCTGCTGTCGTTGACTTCTTTTCAGTCTAATGCTTGAGGCTGCTTTCCTCTTGCGCTTCTCTGTAAATTTAGAATTCAATGGTAACGGGACTAGCTGTTCATATTTCTTCATAATAGGCTCCAAGGTAGACATAGCAGAGCCTTCTATGTAAACGAGTTGAGCCAAGTCATTATGAGGCCGCAAAAATGGTCCAACTCAGAGCGAGGCAACGCACGAAAACTGCATTTTGCAATGGCTACCGACCAAAGCCACAAAACTATAGGATTGTCTGACTCGCGAAACTCTCGCTTTTAAGCATATGCTTTTGTCGATAATGAGGATATTTACTAGAAAATGGAATGGAAATATATTATAACTGCAGAAGATTCTCTTATTTAGCTGGAAAGTGTTTAAGCCTTGCTGTATTTACGAAGGTTGTTCAATGCTTTACCCACGAGGCGAAAATGTCTTACTAAAAAGGCTACTTCAGTCGCCTCTAACAGTATAGCAGCAGCTCACTGCGGATATTATTGAATTCTGAACAATAGGAGTTGGTTGAACCAATGATTTATTTTGATTCAAATAAATGGATAAGGTTTCATTGTAATTTATTAGAACTGGTACTGGACCAGTTTTGAACTGGTTTGACTTCTCTTTCAAAATCGTTAAAGCGAAGGTCGAAAGAAATAATGGAAAGTTGACTCGAAGAGGTATGATCATTGACTAGAATACCAAAATCAGTTAAAAAGAACGAGTCAGCTTAGTACGTATTTAATCTTATAAGGCTATGTATATTATACGATGAATATACACTATTATTCTAATATCACAATATGCAGGTATCATTACGTATTTTCCCTCATTGCTATTGATCGTAAAGCCTTCGTATAAGCTGATACCTATCTTCAGGCTCAGAAAGAAAACTGTTTCTTTTCGTTCAGAACTGTTTTTACATCATGACGACTAAGGCTTGATATATTGCGTTCTCCACACAACGCTACGACAAAGCCTACGTTATTGAATCAACAATACTTGACGGCATCCCTGTTATGATATTTTGGTATTATAAAGTGTAAATACTCTTGATGAATTTAATATCTACTAGTGTTGAAAATTTTCAATTTTCACAGGAGAGGTCAACTCTAACTCCAGATGTTGCGGTGGTGTATCGTTCAGGTTATTGTGTTAATGTGTGGTTTTACGGTTTTTATTTACCTGGGTGTTATCTTAACTAGCTTATGATTATACAACTATTGATTATGAAAGTATAAACTTTGTTAACTTGTTACATTTTAATCATTAGCAATTAGAATGTACTATGTTTGAAAATTGTTAGAATTTGATATTGTCTATTTGCTTACTATGTTGTTCTCCTCCACTTGTATTTAAAAATAATTATAATTTATGAAAATAATCGAAGGGAAAATTTTTATCTTTTATGGTACAGCTAAAATTATGTAGGATCTTGTGTATTAATTTTTACAATTACTTATCTCATTTTCCTTGTGGTAAATTAGTATGAATTCTGTTTTTGGATTTTATTGCTGTTTTCTTCCCTAACATTTTCAAGAATAATTTTGCATTGTCTGTCCTCTCATAAAAACATAATTTATTAACAAAATGGAATGTTATCACATTCCCCTTCTCAAAAGTCTTCCATGCCAGGGCTTCTCTCTTTACTTAAATTTTGTATGAAGATAAAGTTGATGCTGCATAGCCCAACTGGTCTATTTTTGAAGTTTGGAGTGAATAAATCCACCTTTCGAAATCTACTTATGTAATGGTAGATGGAAAATAGAATTACCAAGCAATCGATTTAACAATATGAGATAAAATTTATGTGTAAAATCATGCCAACAGAGCTTATTAAAGTTATTATGAAGAATAAGAAACGAAGACATGGTAACTATTGTTACCTGGCAGAGTAGATTATTGTTAGGTATTTTGTGTCCTGTTTTTAGCTACTGAAACCAGGCAATGCTTTTCTCTGAATTTCTCTTTCAAGACAGAATCCTAGAAACTTTATACACTTCGGAAACCTGTTGCTGCATCCAAAGGCACAACAACATCCCGTAATAAATAACATAAATTCAACAAAGCATAGATTAATCCTCAAAAGAAGTTCTTTTCGCAATTCTACCCACGTGTTTAAGCGGGAAAAGTCAATTCCAGCGATTATAAGGAAACAACAAAAAAATAGCTTCGATTCAAAAATTAAAATAAATTACTTCCCGATATAAAAATAAAAATTTAGCAACGATTCCATATTCAGCATCATATTTAGCAGCACGTAGGACAGCTCAATATTGTATAACAGAATACTAAATCGATACATATCGCAGAAATAGAGGGAAGAGCTTTTTCTCTCAGTACAAACTTTGTTAGAAAACCCGAGGTGTTGGACCAAATTCCAGCGGAAAAGTCACGTGCGGCCCTTAATCCAATCAGCGCTGTTAGCGGCGACTTCAGAAATTGGCTCAACTCTTTTACATAGAAGGCTCTGAGACATAGGCATTGTAAATATCAGTTTCTTTATCTATCTGCATAACCTACATAGAAATGTATGTTTAATGAGTGGTACACTGCTAGTGTGTTAAACAGACCTATAGTGATGGATTTTCAGATTTTTTTTTAAATGCTTGAAATGCACTAGGAAAGACTCCATCTTACCATAAGTAGGGGGTACCATAACCTCTCTCACAATATCTTCGCCAAATTTGAACTTTGGATAAGTTATATGAAAATAGGTTTCACCAGCTTTTGTCTTCCTTGGTTCTCTTTTCAAGTTTTCATTAAAATGAAGGCTAGCTAGAATATGTCTGCTAATTAAGGCATATATACATATAAACAACTTGAACTATGATATGACAGATTGTACATACGTTTTTATAGTGGGAATATGAGTGATAGATACTGATCATACCTGCAATATGAACCTAGCCATGAAAAGCAGAGCATTTTAGGATGCCAATGATTTAGAGTAGCATGGAAGCCTTCTAAACAGCTGGCTTGTACATCTGGTGATAGCTTTTTGATGTCATTCAATAGGTGTGTTTTGTTAACAAGGAGCTGAACGTATCGTATGCTTTTGTTCCTAGAACAAATACATTATATTTATAGTCTCATTAAGTGGATATTGAGTGATGCTAAATAATAAATGTTACTTTTAATCTTGTCACACATACCAATTTTAATCCAATCGCGAGGCTCTATCTCCTCATCATGTGCACATTTTTTAAAAAGTGGATCGGGATGGTCCTTGTGTTTGTTTGCAACATGACGTAACAGTGACAACCACTTTGCGATTATCAATTTTTCGAAGCCTTGCTTTGTTGAGGTGGCACACAAGTACAAATGACTTCTGACACCTTAACATTAATGATAAGTAGTTTTAAGAATGATGTTTGCTATTCCCTCCCCGTCGTATAACCACAGTATATACTGACATAGCTCATTGCGATTATACCTTTTATCCAGGATAAAATAATTTCACTGCCTTTCTCTTTACCGGCCTTCAAGAGTCTCTATTGAATTGACCTAGCAACATGCCAAATGTCATAAAAATGACGAGTGTTGGGCTTTTTCTCTCTTTTCCATTTGGCTATACCTGAAAATATGTTTCAAATCTGTAAATGCATGATGATGGCGATTGCATGATAAATTAATTATGAAATGATAATTCACCTTTATGACGATCCGAGACAAAAATTGACACATCAATGTTATTGTTTGCTAACATTGCAAAGCTCTTCTGGCAACCATCTAATTCCATAGCTTGATTGCTACCAGAAACATTTGACAGTAAATATTTATGAAACATAACAATTATTTGTTCCGGTTTTAATCTGATGAATGCTTATTATTTTGCTTACCTGAAGTAGTTCAAAATGGCCAATTTTCATGACATGAGTACAAAACATTGTGTATGCACCATATTTTGCGCTGTGTCCCATTGAATCAAAACGCCCATCCCTACTCCATACTGTCGTTTTTAGCTGCTTGATTTCAAGTAACAACTTTGATTGATAACTTTCCCAAAATGTTAAAATCGCAGGAAATATAAACTTTTTTTGGTGGTGACAAAATGTTCTATCAGTTATGGTAGAAACTCCCATATCTTTAAAAATCAAAAGTATTTTGCTAATAGAACCACCTGATAATAATACAGAATAACTCAATAACAGATTCCCAAGTGGAAAGCGACCACGTGTCATGGGCTGACTACTCCATTTGTAAGGGGTAATGCTACAAACACAACATCGTTGTTGGACAGTTACCATGGTAGCAATTGTGGTCATACCGACCTTGGGATTTTCTCTCTTACACCAAAAACAGAACATAGCAAACAAATTAAATAACATAGAATAAAAAACAATGAATTTTGGTTGGTCTTCAACAGGAGTATCAGCATCGACCCTGCAACAGAAAGAATATACAAAAATAATCAATCAATGAATCCTAGGAATGAAACAAACCTACAAGTACTTGTATGCCCACAAGTGTAAAGGTCATTGGCGACTTATCTTCAACTAGCCACAGCTGATACCTAGGCTATGGCCATATCTGAATATTTAAAGTTCTGAAATAGATACCCCGAAAAGTTTCAAGACTTTTAGAAGTTACCCTCAATAATTGGCACGTGTCGTATGCAAGCCATTTGGAGTTACCCCCAGGGGCTATCAAAATGCCTATTACTTCACACTATTAATTGTTTCTTCTTTCTCGTCATTATCTTCTGGTTCACCATCATTCTCGTCTATGTCTTTGTGTTCATCTATTATGAAATCCTCGTCACTATCAATACAATGTTCGTCATCACTGCCCTCGTAGTATGTATCGGCATCCTCAATGGTTGTGGAAACGTGTGCATGAATGGGACTGCTGGTACTTGTATCACTAGGCATGAAATTGTCATGCAAAGTTGCCTACAGGTAAGTAATTTCATATTTAAAACCCTACATGTGTACAAAACACTTCAGAAGAGACATAAATGACAGATTAAATTAGCAGTTATATTTTAATGTTACTAATGCATGTACCTACATGACTCACACTTTCGAATCTAACTTTCAACTGCCTGATGGAATTTTTTAATCTGTAGTTTGCCTTAAGAAGGTTTCTTCTTTTATTGACAACTGTTGAAAACGTTGGCAATTATTGTTTGATGACACCTTAATATGCTGTTGGACCAAAGACGATGCAGAAAGAATTGGACTAGTACACGAGGGTTCTTTATCAGGTATAGAGGTTTCCATGTGAGTTGAACATGGTGACTCAGGAAACTCTGGTTTCGCAGGAGGACAGTCTTCAGACTTTGTAGAAGCAGGAATCAAGGAAGAAACACAAAGTGCATTTCTGATAATCTGACGATTTTTATATTGCACATTATAATTATTTATCTGCTTGGATTTAAGTTGTAAAATGTATAGTAACAATTAAGCCTGTTCATAATTTGTATGGCAAGTCCTACCTGTCTTTTTTCACGTTTTGATATATTTTTACTTACCACTGTAAAACTAGAATCAGTATGAATAGTTGGAACAGCTCCAAACTGAAGACGTATCTTTTTAGGTGGAGAACAAACCAACGATTCAGGCATATCGGTCAATGATATATCTTGACGCCGAACAAACGAAGTAGGCTCAAAATGAAAGGAGCATAATTGAGAAGTTGGAGAAGGGACAAAATTACTACGATGAACCTTCACGAAAGCCGTCCATAACCTGTTTGTTTCTTTATTCTTTATGAAAGGTATGCAATGAAATGCCCTTTATACCTATTTGTTTGTACAACTTACCTGATTTGGAACACCTGCTACGCAGTATTTGCCCCCTCTTTGACTAGAAGTAACCTTAACCATAGGATTAACTCCGTCCGCCATGCTTGCTTAGATCTCTTATTCTGCTTGTGTACAACTCTTGACGTCACGCGCCTCATTTGCATAATCTGACCGCATAAAAAGTGTCCCTTGATATGTAGCGAAAATGCCAACTTTAGGCATTAATAAGGTAGGTTAAAATTTGTTTGTTTAAAAAAATATGTATATCATCGGAATCAGCGTAAAAACTCAACAATAATATGTGAAAGCCTCAATACCCATTTTTTCATTTCATAGGCACTTTAACCATTGACACACAAAAACAAATTGGCATCAGCAAAAACACTGAAATAGAGCTTAGTGTCACAACGCGACTTATATCAATTTATATAAAGTTGTAGTTGTGAGATAAAAGTAAGTAAACGAATAAATGATATACTATGAAGTTAAAGAACTTATTTAATATAACATTTATCTAAAACACGGCTGTTTGTTACTCAGCTATACAAAATCTAATGTTAACAATATCTCAATTGTTTTAAAACTAATAGCGATATCCGTTGTAATATTGATCTAGATGATCAATATTGTAAACAAACTATTAAACTATTAACTAACATTAAATGTACTAGTGACATTAGTCCCTTCTTTAAAGAAGTATGCCTTATATAAAACTATAAAATATCTAACATGTGAAACTTATCAAGCCACATTATAGATTCTAAACAAATTATATTTAGCAATATATGATGTGGATTAATAATTTCTTGATTACTTAATTAATGATCACACATAAAATACTATTTGATATTAATTGATAAATCAATTTAACTTTTCAATATATACTATTTGCTTATAACAAATAATCGTAATGAACAATTTAAGCATTTCTCTGGTAAACAACCCTATCAACTTTTAACCATAAATTTATAATTCCATACACTTCCATAACAATTTAGCATTACTGCATAAACTCCATAATATACAATAGATATAAATTCTTTGGCAATCAAATATTGTCATGTATGACGTCACCAATAATTGTAGCCTCGTAAACAAGTCAATAATATTGTCAGTTCAGTTCGAGTACGCCTAGCGAATACAACGTTGTCTTTTCTGTATCTTATACTTAATATTATTTAATGATACTTAATGATATTTAACATTGGCGACGAAAATGGGACGAAAGACAAGAGCAACTGTAAGACAGGAGAAAAATTCAGTAAGTGATGAGGAAGAAACCGAAACAGCGGTACAATCAACGAGGAAGAAGACTATCGGTAGTACAACAAATACAAATAATCGAACTACATTAATCGGAAAAATCCCAGAATTTACCGATGGCGAGGAGTGACAGGATTTTTCAGAAAGGTTGGAAAGTTATTTTTGCGTTAATTCCATCGATGGTCAGGAAAGAACTAATGTCCTGATCACCGTTGCTGACGCTGCCACGTATAGACTCCAGAAAGACCTAACGTTTCCTTGTAAACCATCGGAAATGAGTTTTGAAGACATTGTTGCAGCTAGAAGCACAAAGCACCGATCAGAAACGAAATGGTCGAGAGATATAACTTTCACTCAGCAATTAGAAAAGAAGGAGAGAAAGTTAATGAATACGTAAGTAGATTACACCACTTAGCTGAATATTGTAAATTCGGTAGTAACCTAGAAGAACAATTAAGGGATCGGTTTGTTACCGGTATCAGAGAAGAAAGGATGCTACGATAACTGCTCAGCGAAAAAGGACTTACATTAGATAGCGCTATTGCGACATGCCTTTCTACTGAGCAAGCTTTAGAGAACACTAGCATGCTAATGAGCGGTACTCTAACGAAATTAGAGGAAGACAACAGCAACGATCCTGTTTTGTTTCAGGGTGAACATAAAGGGAACTCATACAAAAAAGCCTACAGAAAAGCAAACAACAGTTCTACAAGGCCAAATCAAGGGCGTAATTGTTACCGTTGTGGTGAAAAACATCACCCACAAACATGTCGTTTCAAAAACACTATTTGCAATTGCTGTGACATACGGGGGCATATTGAAAAAGCTTGCATGAAGAAAAGGGATGCAAAAATAAATGAACAAAACGAATCAGATTCTGGTCCTGAGGAAAATGTTAAAATTGTTTACGAAATGATGAAAATTTCAACTCCAAAACGCGCCCCAGAGCCGATATTGGTTAAAATGAACATAAATGGTAGTCCTATTGAACTCGAGGTTGACACTGGTGCTGGTCGATCCATAATTGGTAAACATACATATGATAACAGCCTCAGTAGCACTTCATTGGATTTAGAACCATGCAATTTTAAACTTAAAACTTACAATGGTCAGCTGATTTAGGTGTAGTAACGGTTAAAGTACAATACGACAACAAAACATTTGATAAGCTGCAATTAGTTGTCGCAGCAGATAATACCCCCTCTCTGATAGTTAGAGATTGGCTACACGCAATACCACTTAAATGGAACACTTTAGTACCGATTAAACAAATAAGGGGAAATTCACCAATGGAAAAACTCATTAATCGAAACGAAGAACTTTTTCATGAGGGACTAGGAAAATTTACCGGTGGGGAGGTATCAATTTATTTGAAAGCCAACACAACTCCTGTGTTCCTGAAAGCCTGCCCAGTACCATACGCTATTAAGCCTCTAGTTGACATCGAAATAGAGCGACTATTGAAAGAAAAGGTTATTTATCCTGTAACACATAGTGCTTGGGCAACACCCGTGGTACCTGTTTTAAAACCAGATCAAACTGTCCGTCTTTGTGGCGACTTTCGCCCTACTGTCAATAGCAATACTGAATTAGACAAATACCCGATCCCTGACATAAAGGACTTATTTACAAAGTTAGGGGGAGGTAAAGTATTTGCAAGACTTGATTTGGCTCATGCCTATACGCAATTAGTGATGGATGAAAAATCACAACTGTTATGCACAATTAATACGCACAAAGGGTTATTTAGATACCAACGTTTACCGTTTGGGGTGTCGTCTGCCCCAGGAATATTCTAGCGTGTACTGGACAATGTCTTTGCTGGAATAGAAAACGTCTCGTGCTACCTAGACGATGTTATTTGTGCAGCAGAAAACGAGGAAGCACTACACAAAATAGTAGAAGCTGTATTTCAAAGACTAAAAACGGCAGGATTACGATTAAAAAGATCAAAATGTCAATTTAACTTGAAAAAAATTGATTTTCTTGGCCATAGAATCAATGCAGATGGCCTAAAACCCCTCCCATCCAAAGTTAAAGCAATTACAGAGGCCCCAGCGCCAACAAACATTACTCAATTAAGGTCGTGGCTAGGTTTATTCAACTATTATGGGAAATTCCTAGCAGACACGACAAATTTATTAGCACCGATGTATAAATTGTTAAAATCTGATGCTAAATGGCAATGGGGACAATCAGAGCAAACCGCTTTCAATGAGGCAAAACAACACCTAACTGCTTCACGCCTACTCGTTCATTATGATAATCAATTGCCTTTAATATTATCATGTGATGCGTCACCTTATGGCGTTAGTGCTATTATATCTCATAGATTTAATGACGGATCAGAACAACCTATAGCGTGTGTCTCTAGAACATTGAACAATGCTGAGAAAAATTACTCGCACACAGAAAAAGAAGGACTTGCCGTGATATTTGGCCTTGAAAAGTTTCATTTATATTTGTATGGTCGGCAATTTGATATAATAACCGACCACAAGCCTTTGCTAACCCTGTTTTCAGAAAGCAAACAAAGCAGCGTCTAGATTAATTCCAATATAAAATGCTACCAATATAAAATGATTTACAAACCTGGAGCTGAACACCAAAATGCTGATGCATTAAGTCGTTTGCCAGTTGACAAGGCACCAAAACTAAAAGCCACACCTACACCTTCAGATACTATAAATCTAGTACACACCCTAAACGACAGTGCGCTAACGTTTGATCACATAAACCGAGCCTCAAAAAGGGACCCCATCATCTGTGAACTTGTTCGAGCCGTAAAAAGTGGGGTGCGACCATCAGATCATGAGAGCAACAAACAATTTCGATCGAAATGGGACGAGCTTACCACCCATAAAGACGCTCTACTGTGGGGATCCAGGGTTGTTATTCCACAATCTCTCAGGAAAAGAGCATTAGACGTATTGCACCACACCCATCAAGAGATTGTGAAAATGAAAGGGCTAGCTCGCAGATTCATCTGGTGGCCACATATAGACAATGATATTGAAAGTACAGCTAAAAATTGTATAACATGTCTACAAAACTCTAGAATGCCAAACGCAGCACCTGTACATTTATGGCAGTATCCTACAAAGCCATGGTCCCGTTTGCACATTGACCACGCTGGTCCATTCATGGGAAAGACCTTCCTCATAGTAATTGATGCTTATTCAAAATGGGTAGAGGCTCACATTGTTTCATCTACATCTTCAGAAGACACCATCTTGCATCTCAGTCAGATATTTTCAAATTTTGGTCTTCCAGAACAAATTGTTTCTGATAATGCTTCCGGATTCAAATCATCCGAATTCCGAGCGTTTTGCTCACAAAATGGCATCACACATACAACTACTGCTCCGTATTACCCACGCTCAAACGGTCAAGTTGAGAGGGCTGTACAGCTAGTAAAGACAGCTATGAAAAAGAACCGCGCCACAAAGTCACTGCAGCTACAATTGAGCCAAATTTTGTTCTCCTACAGAACCATTCCACACTCATCAACGGGTATTCCTCCGTGTGAATTGCTGATGAAAAGAAGTCTCAGAACTGCAATGCATTTGCTTTTACCAGATTTAGAAAGTAAGATGAGACAGCTACAGCCAAACCCAACACTGAATTCTGCTACTCCACTAACAAAGGACACAGAAGTTCTCGTGAAAGATACTGTTAAACATTCCTGGTTTAATGCTACAGTAATTTGCCAGACGGGACCACTATCATATAAACTGCAAACTCCAGATGGTCGTACAATAGATCGTCATGTCGATCATTTACAGACTACCACGTCTAAGTAATACAGCAATTAATACAGCAAGTAATACAGCAAGTACTACAGCAAGTAATACAGCAAATATTACATCAAGTAATACCGCAAAATACACCACTGGGAGAAGGAGAAATACAACGTTGTCTTTTCTGTATCTTATACTTAATATTATTTAATAACCGTTTGAATAATAGATATTTAACAAATATAAAATATCATAATTTTTTCTAAATATGTAATAAATCCAATGATCCAAATTACTGAAATCTTTTAATATTATTGTGATAAAATCTTTGTAAGGATGTACTAAACCAGAATTATAAAATAGCTTTTATTAAACCAAGATTGGCTGTGGAAATCTAGGAACCAAGTAATAATACGATGTAATATAGCAAGTGTAAGGCATTGTTGAAGGCATCATGGGTAGTAAATAAGATGGATGAGGTGCATACGTATGATGTAATACATTTGTAGGTGCGTAAATGCTTTGAGGCGTCTGATGTAATTGAGTTGGATTAATATTGCAGATAGTTGGATCACCTAGCTCATTATATGTAAACATTTGTCTAGGTCTTAATGTACGTCTAGGGTGGTTAGTGGACTGAGGTGGATTGTCTTCATCTCCTCCATCTGCTATTTCTTCTTATTATTCTCCTTCTTCTACTAATTCTTCTTCTTCCATTTCTCTGGGATGGGTATCTTCTGGTTGCAATACTCCATAATGCATTGTATCTGTACAATTTGGAGGTGCCGCATCTTGTTGATAAACAATTAATTCATCCGTTACTTCATCTTCATCTTCGACATCAGCCAACTGTTCCCTATCTTCATTGTCATAAAAGGTATTGTTTTGATTTCTGTTGTCCATAGATACATTCTGTTTTTTCGCAGCTACCTCTTATGTACCCAAAACTTTTGATTCCGAAGGTAACTGATCACATGGATACAGTAGATTGAAATGCAGTACCTGGTCACTACCAACTTGATCCTCACGACATACTTTATAAACAAGACCAGAATCTCCAATGACAGAGATTACTTCATATACATGTGGTTCCCAATATGGCGTAATTTGCGAGGGCCTGATTGTGGAGTAACATTTTTCACCAAAATTCTATCTCCAGGCTCAAGTGATGCAGCTAGTCTACCACTGTTGCGACAATCTCTATCTTTGCTTTTTCCTGACGCTGTACGCTGTCCAGCTATTTGATATGCATCATACATGGCAGACGCCCATGTTTTTACATAATCTTTGTACGACTTCGTCTTGGGTGTGTAAGTTGAAAATATCTCATCGATTAGTAAACGCGGCGCTCTTCCAAACATCAAGAAATAAGATGAATAATTGGTTATGCTATGTTGCGTACAATTGTAGGCATGAATCAGCCTATTCAAATGATCTTTCCAGTGAGACTTTTCGTTTCTTCCAATGTTCGTAGCAAAGCAATAATTTTCCATTCATTCTCTCACATCGACCATTAGACTGTGGATTGTAAGGTGTAGTCCGACATTTCTTAATGCCATACAACTTGTTTAGTTCTGCAAATAAAGAATTTTCAAAATCTTTTCCTTGGTCGTGTAAAAGTTTCTGAGGAATGCCAAATCGTGGTACAATCTCATTTTATAGCTTTTGAGCAGCGGTCTTTGCAGATTTATTTCTGGTCGGATACGCTTGAAGAAAACAAGTGAAATGATCAACAATAGTGAGAATGTACTCATAGCCACCAGAACTAGTTTCGAGGTGTACAAAGTGAATGGAGATCAGTTCCAATGGAGCGGATGTTAAGATTGAATCCATGGGAGCAAGTCGTAATGCTGCTGGTCAACGTTGTTTCATACAGGTGCATACATTTATAACATAATTCTCAATGTCGGAACTCATGTAAGGCCAGAAGAAGCAATCTCAGATTAAATTCAATGTTCGTTCAACACCTACGTGTCCCATATCGTTATGTAGTTGGTGATACACAAATGGACGAAGAATCTCAGGAATAACAATTTGTGCTTTGGGACTTGTGCGGTGACAAAACAGGCCACGCTCATCAATAAACAGAAGGCTCCATTCATGTAGAAGCTTCAAAGTAATTTTTTTATATTTTTGAATTTCTTTAGTTGAAGGTCTTTGGTCTTTTAGTAAATGTCCAAAGACGAGAGCAAGGGATGAATCTTCTTGCTCGCATCGTTTAACATACAATAGATCATTGAGATTTCATCTTGTAGAACCAGAAGTTGGCTGGAGAGCATTTATCATGTACCATACTTCGTCATCATTTGATTGTACAATATTACATTGAAAGATTGCATTAAGCTCCAATCCATCAATAGTTGCTTCATAGGAGTTCATAGATTCATTCATTCATTCATTTATTTGCCAATAAAAAAGACAGGCAAGAACAAAGGAGAGTTTGCACCCTCACTAACATGTGGCCTAAGTAATATATATGATACATGAATAAGAAGATAATTAATGTGTGATAAATGGATTGTAAATAAGTAATTAATTTAAAGATATTGTTGCAATGATTAACTGATTAACCATAGCCAAAAATTTTGCAATGTGATAACGTGTTTACTTTTTTGAGTGATGCCTTGAACTCTTTGACAGTCTTAGAATTAACTGCAAAGTCCGGTAGTGAGTTCCACGATGGTATCACTCTGTTGTTAAACATAAATTTCGTAATATTGGTCCTACACATTTGCGTTGAATATAGTTTGTAAGGATGACCACGCATTGTATATTTGTTTACAAGATATTTACAATTTATCGAATCAAGAGATAAATCAACTAAGTCATGCGTGATTTTATAAATCATGATTAAATCAGCTTTAACCCTCCTCGACTTTAATGATTCTAGCTTGAGGAGCTTTAGGCGATCACAGTAATCAATAAATTGGCAACGTTACATATGAATCTTGTAAAAAATCGCTGAATTTTTTCTAGCAATTCGATATCTTTTGCTAAGCAAGGGTTCCAAACTGGGGAACAAGTCTCTAGAATAGGTCTTACATAGACTTTGAATGCATTTAATAATAATAATAAGGGATCTTTTGATGTAAATGATTTCATAATTAAGTAAGAACGTGAATACGCTTTTGCTGCTATCATTGAACAATGAGACGAAGGCTTCAAATCGGACGTAACTATGATACCAAGGTCTCGAATTCTATAAACTGTTTGTAAGTGATGACCATCTAAATTGTAGGAAGTATTGTTACAGTTCGGTTTAGATGTTGTAAACAAGGAGCACTTTTCGAATGCTATCCTCAGCTGCCAAGGTTTCGCCCATTGTGCCAGATTTTCGAGAGTTTTTGATAAATTTGCTGAAGTCCCGTTTTTTCGGGCAGAATAAAATTTTGAATCGTCTGCAAATAAACTTACTTTACAATCACCTTCAAGGCAATCAACAATGTCATTTATGAACAATATAAATAATAGAGGTCCCAATACGGAACCTTGAGGAACACCACTAACTACATTCGAGGGTGACGATAAACTATTACCAACATATACTCTTTGGGTACGACCGGTTAAAAAGGAAGATATCCAAGTTAGTAATTCATAGTCTATGCCATAAGCTTTCAATTTGATTAGTGAAGATTGCTGAAGTTTTTCTGGATAACGTGATAAAAAATCGGCATCCACAATATGCTTTCCACTGCGGTAATGTATTGTAAACTTGAAATCAGAAAGTTCATTAACCCATCTTTGTCCTAGAGCAGAGAGCTTTGCAGTAGCTGTAACATAAATGAGAGGGTTATTGTCAGTGAACATTTTGAATGATAGCAAATAATACAGTACTCGCTTTTTATTGCAAGGTGCCTGGTGGCCAGGAATATTTCATGATGTAGACCGTTATGTTTCTGATTGTTCAAAGTTTTCTGAAATACGTCCTGTATGTGATCGTACTGTCCATCGTTGACCTGAAGCGCCCCATGGGAGCGTGTTCACATGGAAACTGCCCATATTACTGACATAGGGAAGATCTTAATTGTCGCCGACGCCGGTAGTGGCCGGATTGAAGCCTTTAAATGTGCTGATCGGGCAGTGCCAACCGTCATTCGTATTCTCGCGCAGAATTTTTCTCGTTTCGGAATTCCAAAAACCTTTGTTTCTGATAATGCAAAGTAATTCATTAATGATGATGTCGTTCAATGGTTGGTCACTTCAGGCTCGTCTAAATTTGAATCCCCTGTTTATTTTCCCCGAGCTAATGGTCTTGCAGAACGCGCAATTCAAACAGTCAAAAAAGCCATGAAGGCTTGTAATACCGGTTTGCGTATCTCTTTCGACTTATTTTTATATCGTATCTTACTTATTCATCGTGTCACATCCCTATCGAGGGGGAAGACTCCTGCAGAGATTTTAACAGGGTGCCAGCTTCGAGTTACTTTCGTTGCTGGTTTTGCTATTGGAGATACTGTTATGTATAAACCGGTTAGTAACAAGGCTGCTCAGCCTGCAGAATATATTGTAGGTATTGTAGGTATACTGTTTATTTTCCCCGAGCTAATTGTCTTGCAGAACGCACAATTCAAACAGTCAAAAATGCCATGAAGGCTTGGAATACCGGTTTGCGTATCTCTTTCGACTTATTTTTATATCGTATCTTACTTGTTCATCGTGTCACATCCCTAGCGAGGGGGAAGACTCCTGCAGAGATTTTAACAGGGTGACAGCTTCGAGTTACTTTCGTTGCTGGTTTTGCTATTGGAGATACTGTTATGTATAAACCGGTTAGTAACAAGGCTGCTCAGCCTGCAGAATATATTGTAGGTATTGTAGGTATACTGTTTATTTTTCCCGAGCTAATGGTCTTGCAGAACTCGCAATTCAAACAGTCAAAAAGCCATGAAGGCTTGGAATATTGGTTTGCGTATCTCTTTCGACTTATTTTTATATCGTATCTTACTTGTTCATCGTGTCACATCCCTAGCGAGGGGGAAGACTCCTGAAGAGATTTTAACACGGTGCCAGCTTCGAGTTACTTTCGTTGCTGGTTTTGCTATTGGAGATACTGTTATGTATAAACCGGTTAGTAACAAGGCTGCTCAGCCTGCAGAATATATTGTAGGTAACGGCGTGGTTATCCACTGACGGCAGAACTGTCTTAGCTTCTCTTTCTCAATTTGGACGATCAGGTAGCGATAAAAATAATGTAAATACACAGACATCGTTGTCTCACGATGTAGCTAATCATATCACACCTGGTACATCATCTGTGGATCGTGTACCTGAAGAAATGACAGCGGTTCGCCGTTCAAATCGTATATGTCAACCACCTGATCGATTAGGATATAATTTGATGTAATGATATTATATTGATATCATATAATGATACTATATCTCACACAAAGTAGAAATTATATTAAAATTATTAATCGGCTAATTGTATTAGTTCTGTTTTATAATTATTTTCTTATCATCGAACTAAAAGGGGGAAGTTGTATAATTTCAATATATGTGTTATATGTTAAATCTGCCATGTCACGATGACATAATTATTTCTCAAATGTGATGTTACGCTATCATGTTCGTTGAGCTTCTGTTATTGTAAAATATGCTGAATCACAATGATGTATGTATAAACCAGTTACGTAATTATATATCTAGATGATTTTGTTATATTAGTCAGCATAATATAAACTTGTATATATATGTAAGATTTGAACTTAATAAAAACTTTAAGTTACAGCAGATTCAATGTCTCGCCGCTGACTGGATTCCTTGCGATACCACAACATCTAATCCTTTGATGATTTATTTTGTAAATACACCAACTCGTATTGATGAACTGCAGCAAGCATTGCAGACATTGTACCACCATGGCAAATGATTTAGGTGTAGACAGTCCAGAGTACCACCTCTGGTATAGTGGACACGAGGATAGCTGCGGTAGGACTTGGCAGGGATCATCTGCTACTATGGCAGTATCATTCTGTCAAATGTTGTGGGGCAGATCAGTGGAAATATATAAACTCAGGTACACAACACTATTATCGGATGGTGATTCAACAAGTTTAGATCAGCTATGTATCACAAAGCCATATGGTGATCAAAGTCAGCCTTCAGTGATTGCCTTTGTTAGTTTAGTACTGAGAAATATCTGAACATCCTTGAATAATTTGTTGAACTTTTTCATAGTTGGGTTCGATCCCTTTTTGCTATTTCCATGTTTGCATATAAATGTAAATGCCTCTATATTTTGATGGTATCTGCCCTGATGTCGGATAAATACCTTTGGACCTTGACTAGAGACAAATTTCAACATTTTTGTATATGTAATAACGAATCTTCATCTTAATAATAGCAATACAATTACTAAGTTAACGTTTTACGATATCAAATTATAATGTTTGCTATTACTCTTCGTTGCCCAGGCAAATGTCACCAAAAATTTTCAACACGTGGCAAACTCAACAGTTACGTTAATTTATACCAAAACTATTCTGTATCGTGAACATATATAAAATATTCACCAAACCACTATCATAAACTAAACTATACTATACCATACTACACTATACTAATAATATTGTCTGTTTGTATAACATTATATTTCTATATTTCTATCCTCTTATACTAATAATACCGTCTGTTTTTAAACCACTATATTTCTATATTTCTATTTTTCTGTGTCTGTCCGCGACTTATGTACGTCCTACTGACGAAATAATTCAAAAATCCGCTGTCGGGAAGTTATGCAAACATTTGTATCGAGATAACCTTGCACAGTAATACATTTGTGGTATGAAAATTACGACTTTCTGAAGTTGTTTTAAAATTAGATACTTCATTGATAATTTATTTGATATCATTGTATTGAAGAATTGAGTGATAATCTAGCGTTCAGACAAATCGAATTCATATTGAATCACCAGAACAAAAATATTTCGTTTTGAATATAAGCTGCGAGAATAAAATTTGAACTATTCATCAAAATAAGTCCATCAGTTTTATGATAATGAAAATAATACAAAATTATAAATTGCATTGAAATACTAAAATAACTAAAGCCAACAGAAAGAAGCATATGGGGCAAAAACGCTTTGAAAATTAGACAGATTTTAGATCCTTAGTTTATTAACGAATCAAAATGCAGTTCATAATTTGTTTTCACATCATTTCAATATGTGAATATAGCTTCCTCCAGATAGAATCTTGTTTTCACATCATTTCAATTTGTGAATATAGCTTCCTCCAGATAGAATCAACTTCGAACATTTCTCAGCGAAATAAGCGTAACCACAACGATTTGCAAATTGGGGACGCAGGTTGGAAGTTTTATAGGATGAAAACTACAAATTTGCCTTTAAAATATAATCGTAACGCAATAAGAATATTCAATAAAAGTTCCATTAAAAACGTTTGAAGATAAAGGATCACGACAAAAATTAACAGACTTACGTTTCAACATCGATATTTATTCAATTAATATTTTAAAAATTACAAAGTGCTTATAGTTGATATCTTCATGACTGTAGATTCCCATATAAAACAATACAACAATGAATTGTACTATGTACTTAGGTATTTTGAGGAGTAAAATGTTTTATAAAAATAGCCGAGAAAGTTGAGACTTTAATAAAAAATAATATTTCGAGAGTTGAAATATCTTTAACTTGGATAGAAGTATATTCTTTTACTTAATTGATGTACAATAAAATTTATTTTATTGAGAAATATAGCGCCTTGCAATTTTTTCTTTCTTAACATTTTCACAAAACATTTCAAGCAGGGTTTTATCTGGAAGATGTGGATCAAGAGAATTCCAATGACAAATTGCAAATAATTTCAATAGTTAGGCCTCATCTGGTCGTTCAAGATTGTGATTGTGCTGGCTTGATAAATTAGGAAAATCGATATCTTGTCCTCTCGTGAGTTGTCAATTGTATCATTTGTCCTATCTAGTTTTTCCTCATTTATAATCACCTTTTTGATTTACATTCAAGTATAGGTGTCTCATCAGGCGTTCACCTATGTGAAAATACACTTCAAAAGAACAGGTAAATCTATACGAAAGAGAAGGTCTTAGCTATGGATTATTTACGTTTCTTCCTTGTTCGGAACGTGTCTTGCAAGTAATTTAGTTGAAAAGAGTTCATTTATAGCGATATTATGTATTCTGTGCTAGCGAAATTGATTCCATCAATCTGATTGGATTAATGATACGACACCAAATCATCAAATCAATACAGAACAAAATTGAATGAAAACGCAATTAGTCTTGCAATTCAAACTTGGCGTCACGAATGAAAACTTCCAATTTGATCCAGTTTCTCTAAAAGTGTGTTTGTTATTCTGTAAAGTAATTGGCTCGGACTTTCCCTATGAACCACAGTTTGTTGACATACTTGAGTCACTCCAAGAGATTATTCTACAATTTTTTAATGTACACAGTTGTATTTGCTATAATGTGAATGACTTTGATTGAATATTGAATTGATAAGCACGCGTGTTGTCTTCTTATCTGATATCAAGCACTTTAACGATCTCTATAGTTACAACACATTTTTATTACTTATTTCGATTTAGTTAGAATATCAAAATACAAGCCTTCGTATACATTTTCTCATACATATCAGGTAAAGAAAACTCAACGAACATGTGTTCCTAAAATTGAAATAAAAATCTATAGATATTTATAAAAATCAGATCGCTTTTCTCTTTAAATATATTAGCTTTCGTAGAAAGTAAACATGTTATCAGCTTAGCTTGATTACATTAATCGATTAGAATGATGATTACATTCTAATCACGATAATTATCTAATCAGAGATCTCTTAAGGCTATAAAATCAAAATTTTCTAATGAATAGTAAATCATTTCAAGAGTGATTAACTGAATAGGAGGTAAGTGTTTGTAATTATGTTGCAGCAATGGAGACCATGTTCAAGGCTTTAATTAATTTACATCTTACAATATACTACTTGTTCATCGCGGTCCCATATTCTACTATTCTCAGCTATAGATAGTGAGGATCAAATATACTGTTAAGGGCATCATGCAGAATCTGTTAACACTGTGACCCGTTCAAGGTCTAAACTACCAACAATTTCCCCCTAATTTGTCCAAATTTCTAGTTATTCAAATTTGCTTAACAGTTCACTGGAAATTGTTGGCAATTTAGACCTTGAACGGGTCACAACATTAAAAGAGAGTAAAAAAGGTGAGGTAGATGTATAAGCATTTGACAAAAAAAAGTTGTATAGATTCAAAGTAGTATTGGTCGGGTAATTCTTAATTGCAGTTGAATAGGTTACTGTATAAATTATACAACTTGTATATTATACCGAGTTGTACAACCTATAGAATTAATTTTTCTAGTCAGATTAATTTGTCAAGAAATGATAAATTATAAAATTTGTCCAGTCTCATGTTAATTATTTGCTTAATCATATTTGTGAGTTAATCATATTAAGAGCTTTCATTTCTTACATCTTAGAAGTATTGAACTACTTAAATACAGCAAACCGTGTTGTTACCAACATCAAATGCCTTGAAGCAACAATATCATAACCTGAGCATTCAATGTTCGTTTACACAATTTCATTATTTCATTTTAGATCCTGTTGAAAACCATCAAGATGAAGGTATTGTGAATAATACGTATATAGGCACACAGAGATTTGGGATCTATTTTTGAAACTGTTCTAAGCATTAAACATAAATAGTCAAGAATATGAGAACTATCATTGACATTACGTAGCCATAATTGACTTTTTGTTTAAAGATAACCACGAATGTTGTGATGGGTTACTTCAAATGACATCGAAGGCATTCAGAGGCCAGTAAAATCGCCGAAGCGAATCTTCCATTTGGGGGCCTAATTTGTGTTTGATAAGAAGAAAAGCGATCGAATAGACGTAATATTGCGAGCAAGGATAAATATAAAATGCATGAATGTTTATATGTTTTAACTCAGCAAATTTACAATATGCGATAACAATTTTCAATACGATGTAAAATGTAAAATATAAATCAGCTAAGTTAAAACATGTGAAAATGTCATATTAGTATTATGACAAAGCGTCGCAAAATTAAGTCTATTTCATCGCATGTTTTCTTATCAAACTTATTAGGCAAAAAGTTTTATTTAATTTGTGTTTGTTTTGTAAAATTCTAATACTCATTTATATAGAATTAGTTCTAACTTTTCTTCTATTTCAGCAACGAAAATTAAGCTTTCTAAAGTAGACATAGGGAAAATCAATCTTATATATTGTTAAAGTACTATCAAATGATAACATTTTAATACATTTAAATACATGCCTGTAATACATTTTCGATATGAAATAATGAAACATTTTAAATTTCATTAGAGACAGCAAAAGATGTAAGTTGCCATGGATATGGAGCAGTACTGGTTGCTTACGAGTAGCTATTTTACACGTCAAATATCACATTTATCAGAATCTTCTTGGTGATAAGTTTGCTACAAAATAACAACACAACTAAGCATACACAACGTTTCGATTGATTGACTTCAGCCATTGTTAAGTGAATGTCTTTTTTTATTATGAATTAAGATATATATATACGTAAAATTTGTTTGCTCCTTGACTTGAGACTAAAGTTACATCATGAAGAATATTTACAGTATGATATCGATAGCAGTGACAACAGTAACTATGGTAACTAGCCTATAGATATATTCCTAATCCTTAGAGGAAATGCTGTATCATAATATGCATGAAGTTATTTGAAAACTTTGGCTCGGATGGAATCGCCTTGAACGTTTAATGTTGGTTTCAGTTCTTGAATTGCCAGCATTTCATTCGCGAGACAATCGAATTTATATTTGCACTTTTTCATGTGTGTACCAAGGTTGTGTATTTTGTTTTACGTATATATATATCTTAATTAATAACAACAAGAAAACATCCACTTGACAATGGCTGAAGTCAATCATTCGAAACGTTGTGTATGCTTAGTTGTGTTGTTATTTTGTACCAAAACTATCACATTGTCACGTGTGAACATAAGCTTTCTCAAAATACGGCTTGATACTTAGTTTTTGTAAATCCTGGATACCATCGATAATTCTACAATTCTACATTCTAATTAACCCATTTATATATTTTGTATTGGTAATGTGATCAATGTGATGTAACGTAACGTAATGTGATTAATTTAATCCCTTCAGTGGATTTCGAGTTTGTTGTTAGAGAACGAGTGGGTCTAAATTTCGATGGCCCACGAACAAGAGTAATGTAATCAGATTAATAATCATGTAACATAACCTTTGTCTGGAACATCACTTATCTCTAATCAATTTCAGTACAACAACGATTTGTTTTGGCTAATTTAATGGGTCATTGATTTTTCAGTAAATGCAATTTGAATGAAATTGTTACGATCATTTAAAAATGTAACGCGAAGAATTCAATACGTTTGCAATATTAGAAATATATAGTAAAAGCTACATCTGAATAAAGTAAAACCCAAGTTCGTACTTTTTTTTTAATTTCTCAATTGAATTTTCAATTACAGAGTATACATTTAAGTTGATTTATGAAAAAATATTCAATCTGTCAGAGCTAGTAGCCATTTTCAAAACATGTGTTCTAGTTGTTTGGCTAAAACCGTGCAGGTATAGGTCTATAACCGCACACGTGCGGGTATAGACCTATACCTGTACGCTTTTTGGGGTTGCCATGGAATGAAGGAGAATCACACACAAATAAATGTTGGGATAAATGTTATCCTTATCAATCTGATATTTGTATTATTTTATTCAATCATAGCATAATGTTTTTTTTCATGAAGAACGAATTTGGAAAATCATCATCTTGAATTTACGTTTTAAAGTGAATTTTTCTATTATAGATAGTCATCTTGCTGCTTGTCTCATTGTGTGCGGTCTGCTCTGCCCGTGAGTATTATTGGACAAACCAACACTTGGCTTTTTAGCTTCGTCAATAATTTGTTTTTAATATATATATGAAGAGAAAACAAATACAAAACTCCACTTACATGGACTAGTAGCTATGTCACTTAGCCACTGTCCAACAGGTCCAATATTTTGAAATGATATCGGATTACTATGAAACTGTACAAATCAACTTTCTTGAGTTAATTTTAAGATTAATGAAGCTGGAGCTCACGGAAACCAAGATATAGCCAATACAGAGCAATCAAAGAAATTTCACATCATTTCTACACCTTCTGTGATCTTTTCTATATCCACATTTTTATCCATCTGACAGTATTCCTTTCTCGTTCACGATAGGTTTTGTTTCTGTGAAATCGAATACATGTTTCAAAGCTAATGGTCCACCACCAGGTGAATTTGAAGTCGGGGGAAATGGTAAATATCGAGTTAAATTGGAGTATAAATCAGGTGGGGGAATCGTTTGTCAAAATAAGGTGAAAAATAAAACTCCTTTTGGATGTAAACCACTACGTGAAGTGGATGTAATTATTGCTCCATGCAAACAGAGAAAGAGTATTCTGATCAATAAGAAAGACTTCAACCAAAGCGATGGGAAATACAACAAAGCAACCTACATTGCTACAAAGAAATATTTTGAGCTCAAAAAGGGAGTCAGATATTGCGTATGGCATGCAGAAGCATTTGCTGGTAAATCAACGAGTGATAATCTTGGTAAAAGTTGTGTCAATGTTTTGGTTGAGAAAAAGTAAGCAATTAATCAGAATACGATGTTAGTGTTTTCTATATGAGCCTCGCTATTCCTAGAGTCATGGAAAGCAAGGCCTGAGACAGCCATATACTGCTAATAAATATATTTTTTGCATGGTTTGTAAATTTAAGTAGAAGTTTAACTGCAATGATTGAATGGTTGCTTAATCCCTTGGCTATATATTTAATCCAGTACTAGTTTTCCATCTTCCATGAGAAATCTATGCTAGCAATTGTATATTATCGTTTTATCGGTAATGATGCATCATCAACCTTGGATGGACCTCTAAATGTGAAATAGAATATCAACTTGTAACATTATGTGTTACAATATTGAATATGAAAAAAAATTAGAAAGGTAGTATGAAATGTTCAGAGCATCAAAACTTATTGGGATTTTCAATAAGATGGCTAGACAACTAAATCAATATGCAAAACATCTTTGGACTGTAGTATATTATTGTTTCTTTGATTCTAAGCTTTTCCCAATTTTTTATTTTATTGAATCTTTTATTAATCGCAAGCAGCAGAGGGAAAGCAAGGAAAGGAAGGAAAGGAAGGAAATCAAAGAAAGCAAGGAAAGGCAAGAAACGTAATTATCAAGTAGCAAGTAGCAAGCACAAGTATCAAGCATGAAATATTCAATTTTTAAGTTTCATTGAAATATTTAACAAATGCTCATTGTTGTATTTATATTTAACGTCCGCATTCGTTCAGATAGTTCGATCACATGCTACATATTTTCACTGTGTTATTTTTATATTCATCGTAAATGCTCTACAGGTGGGTATGATTTTAAAACAATTACTAATATTTTAGTGCAATTTCTTAGTTGAATCGTAATTTATTGTTCGTGTGCCGCTCAAGTTATGTTTCAGTCAATAATAATGAAGAATGTAATAACAGGCCTCTTATCATCACACTGAATATTTATTGTTTTAACTTCAACTTATTTTTATAGCAAAATACTCAAGAAAACAAGTCTGTGAACACAAAACTATGAAAATCAAATGTGGAAAGAACAGAAAGATATTTGTTAAATCTGCATTTTACGGAAGAAATAATAGAAAATCATGCGCAAGAAAGAATTTGATGAAAAACATCAAATGCAGTGCTAAGAATGCAGGATCCAAAGTCAGGAAGGTTTGCAATGGTAAACGATCTTGTAGCATCAAAGCAAAGAACGGCTTCTTTGGTGATCCATGTAAGGGAACATTCAAATACCTGCGTGTCAGATATCAATGCAGAAGGTTAGTACGAAGTTTTCCATGATTAGTAAGTATAGATCAATTATAATATGTATGACTATATAGAGGGTTTTCTATAATATGTAGCTATTTGCTCGCGTTGTTTTCGGCTTTTTACTCCTTTTGATTAACTATATAGCAACGTTAGTCAATAGCTGATACACGAAGGACATTAGCGATGACTTAATGATAATTCTATAGAATATCAAATCGTAACATTATGTGTTATAACATCAAATATGAAAACAATTAGAAAGGTAGTATGAAATGTTCGGAGCATCAAAACTTATCGGGATTTTCAATGAGATGGCTAGAAAACTAAATCAATATGCAAAACATCTTTGGAATGTAGTATACTATTGTTTCTTTGATTCTAAGTTTTTCTTAATGTGTTTATTTTATTGCATCATTTATTCATCGCAAGCAGCAGGGGGAAAGCAAGAAAAGGAAGGAAAGGAAGGAAATCAAAGAAAGCAAGGAAAGGCAAGAAAGGTAATTATCAAGTATCAAGTAGCAAGCTCAAGTATCAAGCATGAAATGTTCAATTTTTACGTTTCATTGAAATATTTAACAAATGCTCATTGTTGTATTTATATTTAACGTCCGCATTCGTTCAGATAGTTCGATCACATGCTACATATTTTCACTGTGTTATTTTTATATTCATCGTAAATGCTCTACAGGTGGGTATGATTTTAAAACAATTACTAATATTTTAGTGCAATTTCTTAGTTGAATCGTAATTTATTGTTCGTGTGCCGCTCAAGTTATGTTTCAGTCAATAATAATGAAGAATGTAATAACAGGCCTCTTATCATCACACTGAATATTTATTGTTTTAACTTCAACTTATTTTTATAGCAAAATACTCAAGAAAACAAGTCTGTGAACACAAAACTATGAAAATCAAATGTGGAAAGAACAGAAAGATATTTGTTAAATCTGCATTTTACGGAAGAAATAACAGAAAATCGTGCGCAAGAAAGAATTTGATGAAAAACATCAAATGCAGTGCTAAGAATGCTGGATCCAAAGTCAGGAAGGTTTGCAATGGTAAACGATCTTGTAGCATCAAAGCAAAGAACGGCTTCTTTGGTGATCCATGTAAGGGAACATTCAAATACCTCCGTGTCAGATATCAATGCAGAAGGTTAGTACGAAGTTTTCCATGATTTGTAAGTATAGATAAATTATAATTTGTATGACTATATAGAGGGTTTTCTATAATATCTATCTATTCGCTCGCGTTGTTTTCGGCTTTTTACTCCTTTTGATTAACTATAGTTAAACGTAAGTCAATAGCTGATACACGAAGGACATTAGCGATGACTTAATGATAATTCTATAGAATATCAAATCGTAACATTATGTGTTATAACATCAAATATGAAAACTTAGAAAGGTAATATGAAATGTTCGGAGCATCAAAACTTATTGAGATTTTCAATGAGATGGCTAAAACTAAATCAATATGCAAAACATCTTTGGAATGTAGTATACTATTGTTTCTTTGATTCTAAGTTTTTCTCAATGTGTTTAATTTTATTGCACCTTTTATTCATCGCAAGCAGAAGAGGGAAAGCAAGGAAAGGAAGGAAAGGAAGGAAAGCAAAAAAAGGCAAGGAACGTAATTATCAAGTATCAAGCATAAAATATTCAAGTTCTTAGTTAGAACACGTGATATTTGATATAAGGGAGTTGTAAATGATTGGGTACCTCCGGTTTGTCTCCCTTGTGCATGAATATCAAATTCATTCCTGGCGCCAAATAATTTTACACTGAGATCGAATTAATGATTCTGTAGAAATCTCCAATATTAAACCACAACCACAATGTACAAACAATGTACATCTGCATACATTTGTTTACGCTAAACGATACCAAATGCTTGGTAAATTATATAGTAGACTGGTCCAAAAAAAATCAAATTTGGAAATGTGGACGGGCTCATCGATATTATTGTTACTGTTAGTAGTTAAATCATTGGTTCCAAAAAATAATTTAAAAAGGTTATTTGGAAGGGGATGCACATTGCCCCAGTTAGTTAATACACAACTCTATACAGAAAGCGCTGGAAAACTTTGAGAACGATTATATTCAATTTTTCAAAATGATTCTTGATTTTTTATGACAGCAAAGCTATTGATCTCAAAAGTTCTATATTACTGCTTAAAATTCCAGAATCTGCTTCTTTAAATTTTAAATAAATTGTTTAAATCGGTATTTTAATTTCATGACATCCACTGTGATTCTCTACTTATTAAAATTATCAAATAAGTGCGAAATCCAATTCGCGATTGAAACAGTCAAGCATTGGAAAACGATAATAGTGTTGACAGATTTGATGGATAGATCGATTGAGAAATTTACTATTACGAAACGAATATCGTGATCACATGAGCACTGAATCTCAAAATCTCTCACTGCCTTCAACAAATATATCGACCATCTGAATTTCTCTTGAAAGTCACGGTAGATATACATGATGGAACTGCAAATATTTCGTTACAATCGCTCAAACGAATACCGAAGTCTCTGAAGGCAATATTTATTATTACAGTATAACTCTAATCTTCTCTGAGACGAAAAGTGAATTAAACTGTCCATGTAAATGTTTGTATTATCTATCCATTTCTACCACGACTTTCAAGTTTACATTCAGATTATCGATCTATTTATCGAAGGCAGTTTAATGCCTTTTAATGCGCTTGATAATTTGAGATTCAGTGCTCATGTGATCACGATATTCGTAAAAAGATATTTCTCAATCGATCTATCGATCAAACCTGTCAACACTAGTATCGCTTTCCCATGCTTGACTGTTTCAATCACGAAGTGGATTTCGCACTTATTTGATAATTTTCATAAGTCAAACACCGATTTCACACACTTGTACGAAGGCTGATTTCAAAAGAGAATCACAGTTGATGCTACGATGGCCGAGGAGGACCACTTTAAAACGCGCTCATTAAGAAACCAAAGTAGTCAGACACCATCGACCCCGCCGAACCACGTGATATATGAATATATGATTGGCTCATTTCAGTCTAGCGGAAGTCTTGGCTAGAGGCTTATTAACCTCATTCCATCACGGCCCTCATTTCCGCGCGGAGCTCCAGTAAGGGCCTAATAAAATTTAAGGTTAAAAAGTGTGCCAGAAACCAAACATATGGTGTGCCCAATCACAGTGCACCTTTGTATCACGTGAAGTTTTATCGAGCGCTGGTTGGTGAATAAAACACTAACAATGTAAACAAACTTGCTTGAATCATTTTTAAAGTTTATATTTCGATCGTTTATTCTGTCATATTGTCAAATTTAAATTATATATTTACGGAGAAATGGAATTCTGAATCAGATTAATGCTGTATGTTGGAGAATTGATCTTTAATTTTGAATATTTCTTTTATTTTGATTATTTAAATCATGATTCAAAACGACGGAAGTGCTTACAATTTTCCAACGATGGTGATCGCTCCGTCAAAACATGATGTTTTCTCCTTTTATCTTGTATTCTACTCTCACAAAAGGCCTTCATATTGTTCATACAGTCCTTCGAGATAATGTAGTCTATTATTTATCATTCTGTTGCTCCAATTTGATCCAAAATAATACCGTAAACTTGACCTTTTTAGTTTTCTTCGACAGTTTTTTACAAAATGTTGAAATTCAAAATAGCTGAATTCAGCAAATTTCAATTTCCGTTCACACCTCATTGTATTGTTCTTCGATGGGCCGACCAACCAACACCTGGCTGTAACTCACATGACACCAAGGTGCGCTGTGATTGGGCACACCATATTGTTGGTTTCTGGCACACTTTTTTTAACCTTAAATTTTGTTAGGCCCTCATTGGAGCGCCGCGCGGAAATGAGGGCTGCGATGGAATGAGGCTAGAGGCTTATATACAAACTTCACACTTCCGACTTCGTTTAATAGACAAATCCGGCTAAATAAAATGTATGTGTTTACCCTGTTTTCAGTCGAACCAATGATAGCCTGCGTGCAGACTAAAACCTATCTTAACGAAAGTGTAAAGATAGATTAAAATAAAATAAGTTTTAGTCTGCACGCAGGCTAACAAATGAAAGTTGATCGTGCATACTTTTCTACAGTGCTTCTTCATACAAATGCCTGTTATAGGGGAATTTATTTCCTTTTTGAATGCAAAAATTTACTTCAAATCTATAGTGGTGTGTACGTATTGTGACTTATCTATGTTCTTTCCGCGGCAGAAAATTAGCAAGAATTTCATTTGAGGATGTGAACATTTCCGCAGCAAAATGTCCAACTTTCAACGACTAAGTGAAAACATTACTTTATTGAAATATATGTAAACCTATTTAAATAATGGATTAATGAATGAAAAGGGTGAAATCAAATGTGCAGCTCTTTTTGACGAAGAGAGCGAAAGATACTTGTAGTTCCAAGACTGTCGGTCACAAAGTAATTAAACAGAAATTATTCTGATTTCACATTTTATCGATAACTTATCTCGTTCAAAAACGAAAAAAAAAAAATAATAATAATAATAATAATAAAATAATAAAATAAAAATTATATTATATTATATTATTAATACTATTATCCTTCTCATTATTTCTACTAATTTACAATATTATAATTAATAACTTACTTTTAAATTCGTATCAATGTATAATCGAGCATTTGCTCATTTTGGTTACGAATCGAAATAAAATTATACACACACACACACACACTGCAGAAAAAGCATTAAAGAAGATTATACTATATTTATACTGAATTCCAGTATGATTGGGATTTTGTAAAACCTGTAGCATGCAATAAATTAGACACACATAGTTCTACAGTACTCTAATGTTTGTTAAATATGAGTTGATTTCAAATAACTTTGTGGCTGTTCTTGTCGACAAAATTTGATTTAGCTGTTGTAGTCTTTCGATATAGTTGTGACACAGTTCACGATTTATGTACAAGACAAACAAAAAGCTACGTGGAATATATATGTATCCCTTAAATGAATTAAGCTTTATATAGCAAAACTATAATAATTTCCGCCTAAGCTTCGTAGCTTTTTATGGAAGTGAACTTTTGTAAACAGCTGTAGGAAAAAATTGTCATTAACAAGTTGATGTTTCTTGATACTACAAGATGGTTTGTTGGCTAATTTTCCATATCAGAGTTCATTCTATCCCATATCAAATCTTGATATTGACCATAAAATGTCATGTCATATCAGACTAATTTTTGTTAACTTTATGACCGACAGACAGGCTTAGAATTACAAGTCTCCTTCGCTCTCTTTATCACTAACAGAGATGCAAATGTGATCTTGCCCTTTCGGTCAATAAATCCAATATTCAAACAGTATCATTTATATTTCCAATAAGTAATCTGTTAACTAAGCTGTTGAAAGTTGGCTATCATACATGCAGCTAAAATGTTTACATCCTTAAATTCTTGCAATTTGTCTGCCAGGGATAAGACATCAAAATCTTCAAAATTAACATAAATAAGACACGAAACACGCCAGAATCCATCTCGACAAGGCAACTATAGGCATACAAGTAAGTTTCCGAACTTAGGAAGCAAACAGATATCTTGACTTGCTCCAAGTCTCACTTATTTTCATGACTATTTTGATATGTTGGAAAGTGACGCTTACCAACCATCAAATCTCGGCACATCAAAGCAAGCGGGACTTGGAGCCAGTCAAACAGATCTCCAAAAATCGCATTTACATGCATTTAACTACTACCGAAAAGTTTATGCGTCCAATCTTTCGACTGTAAACAGTAAACAACAAATACATGCACGTGATAACGCATTCGATGTAACCGAATCTGTCTATTGAACGAAGTCGGAAATTTGAAATTTGAAGTATCAAGTTTGAAAGTCGGAAGTTTGAAGTTTGATATCAACGAGAGCCTTTCAACGTGGCCGTAATCGGCCATCATAGGATCCCGGGGAGTAACTCCCATATACTGCTGCTATACGGGGACGTGCCACTTTTTTTGGTCCATACTCCAGCTGAGAAATATACTTTTTTAGTAGGAAATTTTAGAATGTTAAAAGTTTTGGATCCCATTTCGATTTTCTAGAGAGTTAGGGAAAAAACTGAATTTGAAGGCTGAAAACTGAGAACTGGATTGAATTTTTACCCATAAAAATTGAACATCCCCGGATAGAGCCTATATGGAAGTACCCTCCCTGGACATTTTGGGTAGCATTTTCAAGTTTTTAAAACAATTTGGATAGCTTTTAAAGGACTTTTTGGACTTTTCGGGTACTTCACATTTTTCCAAAGTGGCACCCCCCCCCCATCAATGTGGCACTTGGAGTTACCCCCTGGCAGATAGGATGCCATGCATTTTAATGTGCCGATTTAAACAATTTATTTAAAATATAAGGAAACAGATTCTGATATTTTAAGCAGTATTATGGAACTTTTGAGATGAAAAAAAAAATCAAGAATTATTTATGAAAAATTGAATATAATCATTCTTGAAGTTTTCCAGCATTTTTTGTATGGAGTTGGTGTATTAATGTGCATTCCTTCCAATAATTTTTCAAATTTTTTCGGGAAATTATGAGTTAACTACTAACAGTAACAATAAAATCGATGAGCCAATCCACATTTCCAAATTTGAGTTTGTTTTGGAATAGTCTATTATATATAGTGATTTCATTTGATGATGATGATTATGATGCTTTTTTTCCATTTTTAAACTTGCACGCAATGTGTGCAGGCAAGAGATAAATTTCTATTATGCTCGATGGAATCTTAATTTTATCATTTATGTCAAGCAGGGAGAACATCAACAACATGTGAGCGTAAATCCAGAGTTCTGAGATGTGCAAGAAATGAAATTGTTCAAATTATATCTGCCATGTATGGACGTAAGAATAGAAAGACGTGTGCAGTAAAGAACTACATGAAAAATATCAAATGTGACGCTAAAGGTGAAGCTAGAAGATTGCGAAGAAGATGTTATCGCAAAAGAGCTTGTAAAGTGAATGCAAACAACAAGACATTCGGAGATCCATGCAAGGGAACAGTCAAGTATCTAAAAGTGAAACACATGTGTAAGAGGTAAGCTCGATATACACCTGATGAAAGCAAAACGATATTTAATTACCTTCCCAAATGCTTAGTTTTAAAACTAAAAATATAGAGTTTTAGTGATGGAAGTGTGAACATTGTCATGTTAGCTAATATACCCCCAGTACACAGAATAGATATGCGATGACGAGGACGATGAACTAAACATCATTTGCTAAAAGTACTTTCATCTATAGCGGTTTAAAATCCAAAGAGTGCTATAAAAATATCACACACTTACATATAGCTATGGGACTACTTTTGCCACTATATATTGCTAATTAGCTAATTAATTCAATCGATATGTACACACAGCTGAAAGTGGAAGCACGAAATACTTCCAGTACAAAATTTTTAATCGCATTTTTGATTTTGTTGAAAGCCTTCATGTATTGTGATAATGTAATTATAAGGTTTATGTCTTTGAACTAAGAAGGGTTTGGCTATGAGGCTACTGTCCATGAAAAGTTTTCCAGATGTGATTGCATTGTTGGAACAGCACAACACCTGAACTGCACCTTGCGAATTCTCCATAGAGGACATTCCATCAAATTACCACATTGTTTGAAGGCAACAAAATTTCTTGGATATCTATTCCTAAACATTATAGTTGATGCGTCTATTAGGAATACCAGCAATGTTTAGAATGACACTATTAACAATCAGTAAACCAGTATCTATTTGTTTACTGGAAGAAGGCTTTGTTAGTTGGGCCAATAACACAGAACATTCAGCGGTACATAAATTGGTTTCTAAAAATTCCTAAATAAACTAAGATGTAATTCTAATCAGCTGGGAAATTAACTGGTTTGGTTCTCATTATATCACAAATTAGATCTGATGTTCTTGTTTTTACCTTTCAGGAGAACTACAGTATACAACAAAGGTAAGTACAAAGTACTATAGTCTCTGCTATGCTGGTTTAGAAATTGTTAATTTGGCTTTTTTCCAAGCTATGTTTGATATTTAATCAGTTCTTATTTAGAATTGTATTTCAATAATGGGGAATATACAAAGCATATACCAGTAGTCAATTGTTTTAACAAATTGTAAGGGTTTCTGCTGAACAATCCGCTAGTACAACTTCATTTAAAATGAGACATTTCCAATGCTTGTGCATTAGATGATTTCTATATTGATAATGTGATATAAGTTGTTTGTATATCTTCCACAGTTGGGCAAAAGCAAGCAGCAGTATGTGAAGGAAAAACATTGAAGATGGTATGTGCTAAAGGAAAAGTTATTAAAGTTGATGGTGCTTTCTATGGTCGTTCGGAGAGGCGTACTTGTCCACGAAGGAATAAAAAGATAATGAGAGATACGAAATGCAGAGCCAAAAATGCACTTAGAGTTGTTAGAAAGAAATGTGCAGGCAGATCCAAATGTAATATCAAGGCTGCCAATGGAGTCTTTGGTGATCCATGCCGAGGAACATATAAATATCTTGATGTCAAATACTGCTGTATCAACAAATAATTGCAACCCAAAGCAACTAGTGTATCCGTATCCTGTTATTTTTGCCAAGAAACAAAAAAGTTAAACAATCCAATCGAAATTGATATAGCATTCATATTCCCTATTAGTCATGGAAGAAAACAAATGTATGACATATATTACTACAGTTGTAAAATCTATTAATTATTACAATAAAAATTAACTGAATCAAATAAAAGCAGACAAAATTTCAGTTTTTATTTTTTTTTTATTTACTATCTTGATCTAGACGAAAGGATAATTCTATCATCTTCATCAACAAGATAAAATGAATTACTTTGTTTAGTGAATCAAGCCATAATATACATAACTGCATGACAATATGTATAAGTTATCAATTATACTTTCCAAATTCTGAACCTTGTCTATATGTATATTTCATTGACATTTTTGTGGGCCCTGCTGGAAATAATGGCTCGTCTAGATCTACTATTGCAGGCTACATACGTTAAATATATCATTCATTCATTCACAGTATTTCAAATAACAAAATAGACATGAATACCTGCATATTAAATCATTTTGCATTAAATTCAAGCAGGTATTCTGGCAATCACTGTCTAGGAATTCACAACGCAGCCTGTGTAATCATTAATTGTAATCATTCATTCAAGTCTACAGAGCGTTTTCCCCTACGTCATCAATTGACGTCATTGCATTTAAATCCGCCATGTTTGGGTTCCAAGTTGTGTACCCAACTCTGTTCAACTCAAATGATTTATATTGCAAGGCGGTTGTGTTGTCGCTTGGTTTGTTTATTTCATACAGTAATTCCAGTAAAGAACGTATATATTTTTCAAATTATATATCTTTATTGTTACTAATTCTAACTTGATCAATATGGTAATGTGTTTGATGGTTGGTTGTGGTAGAAAATCTGGCAAGCGCGGTAAAAAGGATTCAACTCAAAACGACGAGAAAACCGTTGGCGAAAAGCTTTAGTTCTCCAAAGTTCCTGTCATAACCAACCACCAAGGACAGTCTACTTTAGAACTTTCGACTGAGAGAAGATTACGTTGGATATCTGCAATTAGCAGAGTTGGTCTTACTGAAAAGATATTATCAAACGATCGTGTGTGTGACAGACATTTTGTTTCTGGTTAAGCTACCAAATCATTTGACAAATTCAATATAGATTGGATCCGTTCTTTACATTTGGGACATTCTAGGCTCTTGAAAAGCAGCTGTAATGATTCCAGTGAAAGGGCGATTAAAACTCTGGAGAGAAAAAACGCATGAACGAGAATTCTGATATTGAGCTGGCAACGAAGCTATCAGAACTCGATGATCAAAAAGATGTTAAACTTGAATTATCAGATAGCAGTTTTCAAGACTCATTCGATATTGCTGATTTTGACGTGAGTGAATCTGATTGTTTAATACCTGATTATGTTGATAGGTCAACACAGACAAAAGATTTTGGTTATTTATTAGAAACGGAGCCTTCAAACATACCCTTTAAACCTTCTTATTTTACTGGTGATGATGAGAAAACACGATTTTATACTGGCCTTCCAAGCTAAGAGATATTAATTACTGTCTATGAATTTGTTGTTCCATTGACTTGGCATATCGCTTTGAAATGTCAGTGTCAGCAATTTCCAATTATTTTCCAGTTGGATGATTGTTCTTGATACCAGACTTTCTCCAATAAAATCGTGGCCTAGTAGAAAATACCTGTGGCGGACAAGGCCTAAATGCTATCAAAAAGCATATGTGCCTAAATGCTATCAAAAAGCATTTGGGCATGAGGTAGCTGTAATTATTGACTGCTTTGAGGTGTTTATCGAACGACCTTCCAATTTGTTGGCAAGAGCCCAAACATTTTCAAATTACAAGCACCACAACACCATCAAAGTTTTAGTTGGTATCACCCCTCAAGGTACTATTAGCTTTAAGTCTGAAGCATGGGTGGGTAGAACTTCGGATAAATTTTTGACCGAAAACTGTGGCATTTTAAAGAATTTACTGCCTGGCGATTTGGTTTTGGCCGACAGTGGATTTACAATCAAAGAGAGTGTCACAATGACACATGCAGAATTGGCCATTCCTGCGTTCATCAGGGGAAAGGACCAACTTGACCCTATTGATGTTGAAACGACAAGAACAATTGCCAATGTACGTATTCATGAAGAGAGGGTGATTGGACTTTTACGACAGAAAAACAGTATCCTACAAGGAACCTTGCCAATTGATTTCATGACTGCAAATGGAAAGAGCAAAGTACCTACAATTGACAGGATAATACGAGTATGTGCTGCACTGGGGACTTTATGTGCACCCATAGTTCCATTTGATTAAAATAATTGGACAAATTAAAATTCACTGCCTAGTATTTTCGTAATAAGGCAATTTCCTTAATTCTAGCTATTATTTATCAAAATATTCGATTTTTTTCATATCTAGCATAATCTTAAAATGTTGTTAAGACCATGTTATATATGTGTTAACTAACACCTTGTATCTAGCGTAACCATGATCAAGGGTCATATTATATTGAGACATCACATGGCGCAGTTGATATTTTTGAACTTACCATTGTTTATCTTGTTTAGTTTGATATGTTATTTATTATCATTCTGTTTATCGTATATCGTTTACATTAAACGTTATGCCTAATAAAACTCCAAAATCGAAGGCACGAAAGAAGGGCAATGCTGATGTTGAGCCGCCCGTTTTTGACGATAATGTCAATCTCGCTGCCCGTATGGATTCGTTCGAAAAACGTATGGAGAGATCGTTATCTGCATTTATGGAACAACTTACTGGCCTTAATACGACTACTGAAACCGTGGCATCTGTTTTGCCTAATGCGAGCGACGACGATTCTCTTGTTGTTGAAAGTGTGCCAGTGAGTAATATTGAAAACTCGGCTTCCGGGTTACGCCTATCGAGCGCTTACCCACCTCCAGATAAATTGTCTGATAACCTTACATATGGTCAGTTTGTGGACTGGAGACATCAAATAGATAACTATTTATTATTTACGGGCCTTACTCGTTGCCCTAGCCAACAGCAAGTTTCATTTCTGATTTCTCGTATGACTCAAGAAACACTTGACACTGTCCGATTGGTATTAAATGTAGATCAAAGAACTATTACTACAGACACATTATTACTTAAATTAGATGGATATTTTAAGCAAAAAGATAATCTGCGGATACGTCGTGCAGCATTTATGCATTATTCACAAGGTGAGAATGAACCGTTTTGTGCATTCTATCGTGAAAAACTGAAATTATTTCATCTTACGGACCCCTGTCCCCATTGTCACGATCGCTCATTGGGGGACTTCATTATAGAAGGACTTTATGACTCTGAAATCAGACGAAAATGTCGTGCTCTCGATGAGGGCGTATCTATTCATATTATCAAAAAATTATGTGAATCCGAAGAAAATGCACGAAACGAAGAGGTCTCTAGAACGGCTCAGGTTGCTCGTGTAACTAATGTTCCTAATAAGCTTCGTAAAAAAGCTTCAGATACGAAATCTAACACTGTCCCCTGCAAACATTGTGGTAAATCCAATCATGATCATGATCCACAATCTTGCTGGGCTAAGGATAAAACTTGTCATAATTGTAACAAGAAAGGTCATATAAGACCTGTGTGTCGTTCAGATAAAGTGGACATTAACAACGTTACAAATGATGTTTCACACATAATTGAAAGTGTGAAGCTAAATGCTGTTTCACATACCACACCTAACGTTACATCAAAATGTCAACACATCTCTCTAGCATTATCATTGACACATCGCAAGCAAATAACTGTTAGCGGTATTCCTGATACTGGCGCTGAAGTTTGTGTTGCAAGTGACACTCTATTGACGGACAATAATATTCCTTTGTCTCGTTTAAACCACACCTCAGACAAATTATCTGCTACTAATGGTTCACCTTTAGAAGTTCTTGGCGTTTTACATTGCCGTGGTATTCTAGCTACATATAGCACTAAGATGAAAATATATATTTGTAAAGGGGTCTCAGACTTTCTTATTCCGACTCAAAATCTAATTGAGCTTGGCATAATACCTGCTACTTTCCCCGCCCCTATGGCATCTATATTACGCACCGTTGTACAAGAAACTCCTCATGTTTCTTCTCACAAGCCTCACAATTTATCTGAAAATATACGTTCTCAACTACTAGATGAATTTTCTGATGTATTTAATGATACTGATCAACTTAAGCCAATGGCTGGTCCACCGATGCACATTTATTTAAAAGATGATGTTACACCATATGCACTTTCTACACCTAGAAAAATTCCCTTTGCTTGGCAAGCTGAGGTCAAAAGCACACTTGACAGTATGGTAGCTAAGGGTATTATACAACTTGCCGATGATCATCCAACAGACTTTGTTAGCCCACTAGTTGTAGTACAGAAACCAAATGGTAAATTACGTCTGTGTGTTGATTTTACTAAACTCAACCAACATGTCCGTCGTCCTGTTCACCCTTTCAAAAGTCCATGGGATGCTGTATCAAACGTACCTCATACAGCTAAGATATTTACTACGTTAGACGCAGCTTCTGGTTATTGGCAGGTACCCTTAGATGACGTTAGCTGTCCATTAACTACTTTTTTAACACCCTGGGGACGATACCAATATAAACGTGCCGTTATGGGTCTTGTATGTGCCGGCGACGAGTATTGTCGTCGTGGTGACGAAGCATTGGCCAACTTACCTAATTTAGAAAAAGTTGTTGATGATATTTTAATTTATAATGACTCTTTTGAAGCACATCTTACAAATGTACGTAATGTTTTAGAGCGGTGCCGACAACAATGTATTACTTTAAATCCTAATAAATTTATATTTGGACAAGAAAGTGTCGATTATGTGGGATTTATTCTAAGCAAAGATGGTATTAGTGCTACACCCAGACGAGTTGAAGCGATTACTGACTTTCCAGCTCCTACCAATATTTCTGAGCTACGTTCGTTTATGGGAATGGTTAATCAATTAGGACACTTCTCTAAAGAAGTTGCTCATTGTTCAGAGCCATTACGGCATTTATTATCTATTCGTAACGAATTTATATGGACTGAACTTCACCAAAATGCATTTGACAGTGTCAAGAAGACACTAGTTTCACCTCCAGTCCTCAAGCAGTTTGATATTAATTTACCAACAGAACTGCATACTGATGCCTCCCGTACCTACGGTTTAGGTTGGAGTTTATTACAATTGCATGATGATAATCAATGGCACTTAGTTGATTGTGGATCAAGGTATTTATCTGATGCTGAGTCACGCTATGCCACTATTGAGCTGGAATTATTAGCCGTTACATGGGCTGTTATTAAATGCAAGTTATATTTACTTGGATTACATAAATTTATTGTCATTACGGATCATAAACCTTTAGTTCCAGTTATTAACGACTTTACTTTGGCAGCTGTTGAAAATTCCCGCCTGCAACGGCTAAAAGAACAATTGGCTCCTTACTCTCTCATTGCTACATGGAAACGAGGTAAGGATCATTTAATACCTGATGCTTTGTCTCGTGCACCTGTTAAAAATCCTACAGATGAGGATCAACTGGCAGAAGATATTACGCAACATATTAATTCTATTGTTTGTATCAATGCAGCTTCTATTACGTCAGAATGTCATCAACCTCAAGATGCTATGCTTTTAAAATTACAGAATGCTGCCTCTATTGATGATGAATATATTATGTTAAAAGAAATTATTTTAAAAGGTTTTCCAAATCAGCGTGACAAACTTCATCAAATTATTCGTCACTATTGGAAACTACGTGAAGAGCTGTCAATCAATGATCAACTTATTCTACGAGGTCATCAGCTTTTAATTCCTAAAACTATGCGAAAAGAAGTTTTACATCGCCTGCATGATTCTCATCAAGGTGTTGTTCGTACCAAACGACGTGCTCGCAATGCTGTTTATTGGCCAGGTATGTCATCTGATATTACAAATTTAGTTGAATCATGTGCAATTTGCCAATCTCATTTACCGAGTCAACAAAAAGAAACATTGATTCCTAGCTATATGCCTTATCGTCCTTTTGAAGATGTAAGTTCTGATTTATTTAGTCATTCTGGTCATCATTTTATGGTTTACGTTGATCGATTGTCTGGTTGGCCTGTAGTTTGCCGTTACGGTAAAACCGATCCAACCTCTAATCTTATTATCAAAGACTTTAAAAAGATCTTTTCTGACACTGGTATACCTGTGCGTTTGCGGTCAGACAATGGACCTCAGTATAGTTCGCATGAATTTACTAAATTTTTGAAAGACTGGAATGTTACCTACGATCCGTCTTCACCTCATTATCCTCAAAGTAATGGTCACGCGGAGGCAGGGGTAAAAGCTATGAAGAGTTTAATAATAAAATCCTTTGAGAATGCCAAATTTAATGAAGATCATTATTATGCCGGCCTGTTAGAGTGGCGTAACACTCCCAAATTTGATGGTTATTCTCCTGCTGAAATCTTGTATGGTTTCCCATTACGTTCACTTATTCCTGCTCATAAGTCTGCATTCGCTCCTAAATGGCAAGCCCTTGCAGCATTAGTTGACGCCCACAATAAGCAAATGGACATTGTAATATCTAAATATAATAAACATGCAAAGGATCTACCAACACTGGCTATTGGCAACAAGGTCCGAATACAGGACCCATCTTCTAAACTATGGACACATGTGGGAACAATTATTGAAACTTTGCCACATCGTAAATATCGTATTCAAATGCCAAGTGGTCGAATGTGGGTCAGAAATCGAAAGTTTTTACGTATTGATTCAACATTAGATATTCCTCCAACTGCAACAATTTCATCAGACATCCAAATACCAAGACGAAGTCATCGTACTCCTGTTGTACCAAATCGGTACAGTTAACTTCTTAACAATAATTATGATTTGTTATTGACGTTTAATGACTTTTTTGTTGTTGTGTGTATCTATAGTTCTGTTTACAGCTTTGATACCACGATAGTATGATATTGCCATACTAAAACATTATTAGTAGTTGACATTCAAATTCAATATACCTTCTTTATGTTAATTCTACTTTATTTTTCATTCATGCTTTTGTTCGTTTATTACCAGTACAATTTTAATGAATTCTTAAAATTCCCATATCGATAAAAATCTTTAGTTTCTTAATCAAAACTCCCAAAAGGGGGAGATGTTATATATGTGTTAACTAACACCTTGTATCTAGCGTAACCATGATCAAGGGTCATATTATATTGAGACATCACAGACCAAATTACTAATTTTTCTATTCTTGATGCGCAAGTTTTAGATGTAATTATCGTTTTCAACATTCAGTAGACAAGTTATTTCTCAGTGTTATCACTTTGCTTACTTTCTATTTTATCAAAACTTCTGGATCAGTTGAAATGCAACACAATTTAGAAAGACTGAAAATATCGACATGTTCTGGTAACATTAAAGATTATCCTTCGTGGAAAATAAGATTTGAACACGCAATGGTAAAATATCAACAAGACAGCGAGGAACAATTACAAAGATTACAAGGAGTGTTAAATGAACATTGTGAAATCAAAAGAGATGTATTGGCGTGTTCTACTATAGAAGCAGCGTGGAAGATATTAGAAAATAGATATGGTGACATCAATGAATTGATCTCATTATTACTCAAGGATATCAAAGATTATAGTCGACTTAAAAATACGGATTACAAGACATTGAGAAAATATGCAAGTGCTGTTAGGTTATTCGTAACTCGTATGGAAGAGTTAGGGCATGGAGAAGAGGTAAAATGTATATACCTATTTAATGATTTATTAAGCAAGCTAGAACCTAGCGATCAAGCATTATATTGCTATAACATGAATGTAAAAGATATAAGTGAAAATGTTAATTCATTACTAGAGTGGATAGAGCTGCAAGCTAAATGCCGTGCTAGAGGACAACCAACGGAAATGCAGTCACGTCAATACGGCAATAACAAGGTGAATATCGTTACAGCTATTTCCTCCCCTATTGGTAACTCCAGCAATGCGATTAACAATTACAGACAATGCCTTGCAGGATGTGAATCAAAACATCCTTTGATTGAATGCTCTGTTTTTACTGGACATAATATTAATGATAGAAAACAAATTATAACGGATGCAAATGCTTGCTTCAATTGTTTAAAACAGGGACATTTCACAAGTGAATGTTACAATAAATCACGCTGCAGTACATGTGGACGAAAGCATTACGATTTATTGCATGAGGTGGAGGCTTTTTCTAACTCCACAGAAACAGGTTTTAAAATGCAGAATAATGTACACAATGATGAGACAAATATACTGCTACCAATTATGAGGATTAATGTGCTAGACGGAGAAGGTAATCCTAGAGAAGCGATAGCCTTGATTGATTCTGGAAGTACACAGACAATGATAAGTAAGGAATTTGTTAGAAAATTAAATATACAAGGTAAAATGAAAACTCTAACATATATCGTTGCGGGGGATGAGAAAAAGATTGAACAATCAAAATATTACAACATTGAAATATCACCAATTAATAAAATAAAACAAAGGTATGCTGTTGGTTGTTATGAGCTCAAGCAGCCTTGCGCACCAGCTACGGTAATAAATAGAAAGCATTTGGAGGAACAAAATAATTTGCATTTTATAGCACCACATACTTATTGTTCAGGAGGAAATATAAATTTTCTAATTGGCACAGACCTTCCAGTGGCTCACGAGGACATTGAAACAAAAAGTGCTTCTTTGGCATTAGCTAAACGCTCAGTGTTTGGATGGACAGTTATTGGTAAACTCAATAGAGAGAATGAAAATGCTACAAATATAACAATAAGTTCAATTTCTATTGAAAAGTCGAAACTGGCAGAATTGAATGAAATTGAATATCAAATTAATGAAACTATAGTAAAATTAAATCAAATGAAAATTGAAGTCGTAAAAAATATAAGGGAAAATATTCGAACACTTGAAAAATACTACAGAGAGGCAAAGCCAGAAAAAAAATGGATTTGATGACAAAAGTGAATAAAGATGAAATTAATCCAGATAAGTCAATGTTCTCTCTACCTAGTCCAACAATTATTAGTAACCAATCAAAAGAAGAAAAGAAAATATTTTGTACATTTGAAAAAGTCACACCATATGAAAATAAAATGTACCATAATATTCCGCAAATGAAACGAAATAGACCATATGGATCATGTAATAATGTCGCTCCTCACTAAGAGACTGTTGTTCCGGTGCTAAGGGTGAGTGTTTCGTACGTCATAAGACTGTGTAAGATAACGTTAAATAAATATTCATTTACGCAATTAAAAGTTAGTGTTTAATATAGTCTTGAAAGAAATCAAGTAATATATGTTGTTTATTGTTATGCTGAACTGATATTCTCTTTGTGTCAAATACTCTGTCCGAACGATTAATTGAACTAAATCGGAGAGTGCGATACAGTAACTAATTTCTTTAACAGCTGCTGGTAGTAACCAAGTGCATTTTACTTGAGCACACGAAAGTTTGTCGTGTATCCTATTCCAAACTTCGACGTAAAAAAAATGCTTGCTACGTGTGAGCACACCTCACCCAAACCAGTTTTATGTGCAATCCAGTTTTATAGCTTCGACAGGAGGAGCTATCTCCATCAAACTTTACTTCAGGAATAAGAATCGGATCGACACCAATAACAGCAATATTTTGCAAATAGCGTTCCCTCACATGTTTATCTAACTTCTGAGCATAATCAGATAAGGTATATCGTTAGATAAGTCGCAATTTTGATCAATAGTTTCGTTAGTTCCTTCATACGCCATTGCTAACAGAAGAAGAGTGGGAACACAAACATGATGGCCGCCGCACAATTTGCGAGGGCGTGTGACGTCAGAGGAAAACGCTCTATTATGACAAAGCAAAGCAAAAGAGGTATTTATCATTTGAAATTCACTATTCAACAAGTAAGATAATTGTTACTTGGACAGCTGGCATGCCAGAAATCCAAATGATACACTTTGACAAATTTCGTTATCAACTGCAGGAGCGACAAAACATCAACAATCCTAGTCCTGAAAATGCCACGAATAGCGCCAGCATTTTATCTGGTGTCCATTGTAATGAGATAATATCACATTGTGATCCCAATCTGAAAAGTAATTCCTACTACATATATCTACACGAAGAATGTTTCACAGATTGCAATGGGGTGTCTATCACATGTGACAAAGCTTTACTTTTAGCTCGTTTTCAAGGTCTCACTGTCAACTGCTTATCATGTTCTGCCAATTGTTCTTCATCAAACAATTCACAATTTCAACAAATCCAGAAAACTGAAGAGCTAATAAAAACATTATAACGCATCGCTGATGTCAATAAAGAAGGAGTAATTACAGAACCAATGATTGAGAAAACATATGCAAATGTAGCTAGGCTTGGTGAACAACAACAAATGCATGAAAGAGTTATTCACCATCTCAAACCAAAGCATGATAAACAATGTAATGTGATTGTTCATGGTCTGGCGTGCACAAATGAAACAAACAACACAAAATTTGAGGAGATGATAAATTTAGTAGATGAAATTAACTGGCTTCCAATCAAACACCTTGCTGAATTACGCACTGTTTGCACAGCTCGTCAGTCAGCGCTTGGATTGTATGGATCCACCATGGAATGTTTATTTAAGAAATCTAATTCAAGGTACGATACCCGAAAAAACTGTATACGGTTCCACAAGTTAATACCGACCGTGGCAAGAGATCGTTCTCCTTTCGTGGTGCAGAGCTACTTAATAAATATAATCAATTTGAACACTATAGTAAAATGAAATATAAAAATGAAATTAAAACAGTCTTAAAACAACAGAAATATAACTATTCTATAGCGTAATCAATTTGTCAGACATCAAGAATCAACTGCATTTATCTGAATCTTACTTTTACTTGTAATTAATTATAAAAGCCTAGAAAACATTTTATTAAGTTGTTTATATGTCTTAAATATACTAATATCTATCTATCTATCTATCTGTTCTGTCTGTGTGCTTCAAGGAGAGAAGACGTGTACCATTTTGTGGTGGAAATTAATCACGTTAAATTGTTTTAAACTGTGAGTTTTGTAAAAGAAATTTATTGACATTAATACTGCATTGTTATATCTACGTTATCTATCTTTTGAGCAACGTTTGTAAATAAGAAGATGCCTAACTTAGATCAACATAAGCCTGTAAGAGAAACAGAAATTAAGATTTCTGAAATTACCGAACACACCAGAGGTCCACAAGAAGCTATTTTCAATCTATCCTTCACTACATCTCACATTCAACATGTGAAAGATTCAATTATAGAAGTTTATTCAACGCATGGCTATACATACTCAGTTCATGACCCAAAAACCAAACAAGCAAAAGAGATAGTTACGATATTTACTGATGTGAAAAAGAAAACAAAATGTCTTGCCTTTACTCTTTATAAAACAGGAAAAGTCGTAGTTGGAGGCTGTGGTAAGACTGTGGATCTCCATGAGTTTAAACTCAAATACTTTTCCGTTATAAAAGAACTGCTACTTGCTTCCAATGTAGATGTTGTTTCAAAAGTTGCTACACGTGAAAATGAAATAAACCATATTAACGGCGCCATCTTGGATTCTACAAATCAAGAAATTACCAGCCCTTCTGTAAACGATGACGTCATACAATCTACTGTTTCTTTGGAAACTCCTAAACGCATCTCACTTATAAATCGGTTTACGTCTGGATTAAGTAAAAATAGATCTGCTATGTCACAATCAAATCTTTTACAATCCTACATTGATGAATTACAAGGCCATATGAATGCGCAACAATCCCAAATCAGCAGCCTTGTTTCCATGGTAACAAAATTAGAAACAAAAATAAATACAATTACGGAAGAAAATCAAGAAATGCGAATTGAATTATCATTATTTAAGGCTCGGAACAGCAAACAAATTGAAGATCTATCATCATCGAAGTCGAAGGAATTCCAAAACCAATCAGAAGAGCCTGAACCCAGTTATCTTGTTAACTTGACGTATCAAATAAATAAGGAACAAAACATTTCAATCTGAAAGGAAAGCAAATGTTGTAATTTCGGGTCTTGAAGAAGATGACTCATACAATGATACAGAGTTGGTTGAAGAAGTTATACGAGAGATTGGTGTAGACATAAACCACATTCCTATGACAGTTGAAAGGGTTGGTGAAAAACGTGAAGGTAAGGTGCAACCTATTATTGTAAAGTTAACACCCAACAAAAAATGGGAACTAATCAAAGCAGAAAGCTGCGAGAAAATCCTCAACGAGTAAATGTGTATATTTCACCCGATTTGACTCAAAATGAAAGAAAAGCGGCTTATGAGCTTAGATCAAAATTACGCCAAATAAGATTAAAGAACCCGACAAAACAGTATCAAATCAAATCTGGAAGTATTATTGAACTTTACCCAAATCCTTCAACCCCATCAAATTGACTGCACACAATGGACCTTTTAGAGTTATCAACATGTTTATGGAATATTGAAGGAATAAATGGACTTTTAAATATTTCTCCTGAAACTGATCCTTTTTTATCGACAGATATTGTTCTCTTAACTGAAACTTTTTTATTAGAATGTCCAGACAATTTTACAAAATATTATTCATTTTCTTCTAACGCATCTCCGCCAACTGGAAATGGTACTTGCCCAAGAGGAGGTATTTTAATTTTATGTAAAAGTTTTTTAGAGCCCAAAGAAATTATACAAAACAGTACTTACATTGGCATTTCAACAAAGTACTGTAATATATTTTGTTTTTATTTTCCTCCAAATGTACACATTTCTACTATACTATATGATATTTCATCAGCTTCAAGTGCTGTGCCAAAAGAACTACCATCCTTAATCTTTGGAGATTTTAACTGTAGAATTGATTCCACAAACCGTGGTGCTCAACTTGTTGAGTTCTTGCATCAAACTGGTATTTTCCTAATAAATGATCCTAAAGAATATACATACATTTCATCAAACGGAAATAGTACAATTGACCTTGTTTTTAGCAACACCGCCTTCACAGATGTCAAGCAACACAGTATTGTAAAAGGATGCCAGATAAAACATCAAAGAGTCCTGACAACCTAGAGCCTCAAACAAATAAACCAAGACCAAGAACAGCATCAAAAAGCTGCAACGAAAAGTCAACACAGAGCTACTTATTAAGCATCCAAACTTAGAACTAGCAGAGAAAGCTATTGAAATGGAAGATATAGAAAATGCTCTTAAATTAATAAAATCAGCACTCACTGAATGTTTCCCTGAAATCAAAGAAACCCATCACTATAATAAACCTTGGTTTGATATTGAATGCAGAGAAAAGAAAAAATCAGTATTGCATCTACTTGACAAAATTATGAGAGGTTCAGGAAATCAGATACTTCGAGATCAATATTGTACAGAGAGGAAAAGTTATCGCTCACTTTTGATGTCAAAAAAGGCCATATATAACGAAAATCAAATTTTAAGAACTATTGAACTTTCTATCAAAAAGCCTTGGCTCTTGTTCAAAACCGCCATTCCAAAAAATCAGTACCAATTTCACATGAACACATTCTTAGTCATTTTAAAAATCTATACGATCCTTACAACAAACCACCAACTTTCAACTTAGATTCATTAAATATTCTTGTAGATGATTGGTTTAATGAATTGTTTCAAGAAGACGAAGTTCTACAAGCTATATTGCAAACCTCAACTCGTAAAGCAGCAGGACTTGATAACATTACTAACGAACACTTAATACTTTCTCTTGATCAGCTACTTCCTTTATGGACATCTTTGTTCAATCTATGCCTCAAACTTGGAACTATACCTAATAACTGGAACAGAAGCAGAGTAATTCTACTGCATAAAGGTAAAGGTGTAAAAATTGACCCTAATAATTACCGTGGCATTTCCTTACTCTGTTGCCCCCTCAAAGTTTTAACAAGTCTCATAAACAGTAGAATCAAACCAAATTGCTTTCATTTAATTCCACCAGAGCAATTTGGCTTCCAAGAAGAAAAAAATACGTTACAACCATTACAGCTATTGATAGACTCTATCAAAGACCAATTTTCTAAATCATCCACACCTAGATCCACTTATTGCTGTTTTGTAGACTTTACTAAAGCATTTGACAATGTAAATCGTGACATTCTAGTTCAGAAAATGAAGAACACTTTTGGTTTAGATGGATTGCTTCTTCGTCTTATTTGTTCACTTTTAAAAGGAAATGAGATTTTTATTGACGATGGTATAAAGCTATCTACACAAATTATTCAAAACCACGGTGTTGTCCAGGAAGATTGTCTTTCGCCAACCCTATTTAACATTTATCTTTCCGACTTGGCTGAAGTTCTACGTAATATACCAAATCTAAGTTTTTCATGTTTTGCTGATGATCTTGTTTATTACTCCCCTGACAAAGAAGCTGTACAGGATGGTTTAAATATTTTGCAAACATGGTGTCACACAAATGCATTAGAAGTCAACCTGAAAAAGACCAAAATGATGAAATTCCGCAAAAGTGGCACTATCAGCAAAAGAGACATTTCCATATACAATAAGGAAAGTGTGGAATTTGTTAAAAGCTATGAATGTCTTGGTGTTATTTTACAACAATCGTTAACCTTTACTTTACATCTAAGGAACAAGTTACTTAAATGCATTCTCACAATAGGTGCTATACCACATTTAAAGAAAGTCTCTCTTCAAACATCGCTAAATATTTTTGACATGAAAATCTCTCCGATGGTTACTTATGCTTTTCCAGTCATTGCACCATTTATCACAGCAAACCAATTCCTCTACCTTGATCGTATCAAAGCTACATATCTCAAACGTGCCCTTGGAGCCCATATCTGCTTCAAATACTTTAATTTACATATTTACAAACACTAACCTTCTAACAAAAGATATTGAACATTTGTTCCCTTTTAATTTTGAAGAACTTTCAAAATGTTTTGAAAACCGCAAAAATAAAATAGTTGAAGTATTCCAAAAAGGGTATGGAGTCGCCCCTGCCTTACAATCATCTGATTGGTAAGCAGCAAATCAATTAAATCGAAACTACATCATCCGCTTGTCAATCCATGGCTTTCACCATCTTATCTGTACAAATAATATTTTTCATGATCCTGACGATAATTGCCTATGTAAAGAGTGTGGTGATTCAGCAAATGATCGATATCATATTTTACATTACCAACAAATATCATCATATATACAATTTGTAAAAGCCACAGAACAAAATTGACTATTGATATCTTGAATAATCTAAATTGTCTATTAAATTTTCAAAAATATATCAAATCAATAACAAAATAATAATTGACATAAATTATTAGCAGCATATTATGAATTACAGAATATTATATATGATATATATTCACATTAACTGAATAAAAGCAAATCAGAACAATCATATGCAAAATTAAACTAGACTATACTCATAAATAACTCATGTATTACAACAAATATTTATCTTGAATTGAGATGCAAATATATCAATCATCTATCTATCTATCTATCTATCTATCTATCTATCTATCTATCTATCTATCTATCTATCTATCTATCTATCTATCTATCTATCTATCTATCTATCTATCTATCTATCTATCTATCTATCTATCTATCTATCTATCTATCTATCTATCTATCTATCTATCTATCTATCTATCTATCTATCTATCTATCTATCTATCTATCTATCTATCTATCTATCTATCTATCTAATCTATCTATCTATCTAAAAGCTACACTTACCTTGGCATTGTTCTACAAACTTCATTGGTATTCACTCAACATATCATAGACAAAAAATATAAATTGTTAGCAACCATTGGCCTCATTAAATATCTACAGCTTGTATCCGTTTCGACAGCTATTAAAATATTTGAAATGAAAATTAAGCCTTCTATCACATATGGCCTAATTTGATATCACCATATTTATCATTATCAAACGTATTAGAGCTAGACAAGATAAAAGCAAACTTTTTGAAGCGTATTCTTGGTATTCCACCACGTTCATCAAATACTCTGTGCTTTATGATAGCTGGCACATCAACATTATTTGATGAAGTCAAAACTAATTTCCCCTTCCAACAAAAAGTCATTCAAGATCATGCTGCACATATACTAGAAAAGGCAAATAAATTAGAACAGTCTGGCTTCCTAATGGCGCCTGCATTTTTATCAGAAGGGTGGAAATCATGTCAGCAACCAAATAGAAACTTTATTACACGTATTTCTGCTCATGGTTTCCACCACCTCATCTGTATCAATGAAAAATTTCACAATCCATCAACACAATGTATCTGTAAACAATGTGGCATGGAAGCAAGTGATAGATATCACATCATCACATGTAAAATGATCAAATCATGCATGCAATTTGTAAAATTGAAAGATTCTTGAAAAATTAATAAAAAACAATAATAATAAATGAATAAGAAAAAATAATAATAATAATAATAATGATTAATAATAATAATAATACTAATTGATCATTGATCAACACATCAAATATTATACTAAATTTGCTATATTAACCAATTAGATTTTAACTTTTATACTGTACTTATCTGAAATTTTGACTACCCTGCATTAGGGTGAAATAAATACGTTTACATCTATCTATCTATCTATCCATCTATCTATCTATCTATCTATCTATCTATCTATCTATCTATCTATCTATCTATCTATCTATCTATCTATCTATCTATCTATCTATCTATCTATCTATCTATCTATCTATCTATCTATCTATCTATCTATCTATCTATCTATCTATCTATCTATCTATCTATCTATCTATCTATCTATCTATCTATCTATCTATCTATCTATCTATCTATCTATCTATCTATCTATCTATCTATCTATCTATCTATCTATCTATCTATCTATCTATCTATCTATCTATCTATCTATCTATCTATCTATCTATCTATCTATCTATCTATCTATCTATCTATCTATCTATCTATCTATCTATCTATCTATCTATCTATCTATCTATCTATCTATACACCTTCCATCCTAACCATTACACCTTCACAAGCCCAGCAAGAGAACCAATTGGCGGAGGAACATGCCCCCGTGGAGGTTTAGCAATCCTTTGTAAACCGCAATTTAAACCCGAACTTATCAAGACGTCTGAAAATTATGTTGGAATAATAACCACCTCCTGTAATATATTTTGTTTCTATTTTACACCAAAAACGGCAATAGATGATATACTTGAAACAGTTATGACCGCACTATCCTACGCCACTAGAAAGTTGCCTATAATCATTGGAGAAGATTTTAACTGTCGCATAGACGCTTCAAATAGAGGTACATCCCTACAACATTCTCTTTTAAATTATATCCTTTATTAAATCAATAACCCTGACTCTCATACCTATATTGAACATAATGGCAATAGCACAATATATTTAATTTTTACAAATTTGCCAATGCGTACTCTTCGCTCTCATTCTATTGAGCATAATGTCATTAGAAAACATCAAAAAGTCATGACCTCATGGGAAATACAAATTCCACCAATTTTACAAAAACATCCAATCTGCAGTAGAAATCTTGATATGAATTTATTAGTAAATCACCCAGCTGTCCAACTAGTTGCTGGAGCAATCAATGATGAAAATATTGATGAAGCAGTAGATCTTATTGAAAACACATTATTAGATTCTTCCCCAGTTCGGCAGAACAATTCTTTCCAAAACAACCCCTGGTTTGATAGTGACAGTAAAACACAAAAGAAATATGTATTAAATCTCCTAAATAATGTCATACTCAATCCAAAAATGGAATTCCATAGAATCACATACAATCTTGAAAGAAATAATTATCGACAATTGTTAAAAGAAAAGCGCCAAAAATACAATGAACGATTGTTTTTGTACGCAACTGGCATATTTACAAAAATGGCACATATCTTGATTAGAATGCAATTTTGTTAAATGTCGAGATTGAAGATAAAAAATATTCAAGGTTACATATACATCTTTAATAAACCATGCAAATCAAGTTCAATTGAAGATTACACTGAAAACTTCATTTAATCTTCAAAACGCTTTTGTACACAAAAGGCATATTTACAAAAATTGCACATATCTTAATTAATCAGTATGCGATTTTGTCAAATATCAATATTATAATTTCAGATAAAAAATACTCAAGGTCATATAAACATCATTAATAAACCACACAAATAAATTTAGTTTGAAGATTGGATCAAAATCTTAATATTTAATTTACAAGTTTACAAAAATTTACAAAATTTACAAAATTGAACATATCTTAATTAATGAATGTGTCATTTTATCAAATGTTGATATTTCGAATAAAAATAACAAAAGGTCATACATACATCTTTAATAAACTATGCAAATCAATTTCAGTTAAATATTACATTGGAATCTTGATTGAATCCTCAAAAAGTTTTTGTAAGCAAATGGCATATTTCCAAAAATTGTACATATCTTATGTACTATGCGATTTTGTCAAATGTCGATATTTCAGATAAAAATTACTCCATGTGATATATACATCTTTAATAAACTATGCAAATCAATTTAAGTGAAAGTTTGATTAAAAACTTCATTTAATCTTCAAAACGTTTTTGTACACATAAATGGCATATTTCCGAAAATTGTACACATCTTATGTACCATCCGATTCTGTCAAATGTAGATATTTCAGATAAAACTTACTCCATGTGATATATTAAACAAATAGTTCATGCTTTCCGTGAACTATGCTCTGATAGCACCACGAGAGGCACGTAAGGAGAAAACGAGAAGGCATCAGAAAATTACGAGCCGCCTCGGCGAGTAATTTTCGCTTTCGAGTTTTCTCCTGAAGTGACTCGAGTGGTGCTATCAGAGCATAGTTCACGGAAAGTATGAACTATTTGGTTTAGAACATTACTGACAATTATTTGATGTTTTTGTTGCAATAGTATTGATTGTATTCATCGTTAGCGTTATTTATAAATGTTTACATTGATATTTGCGATTGAGCAATTATGAAACATGGCTTGTGATTCGCCGACGGCTGATGCTAAATTATTTGAAACCAAAAAAGAAGGGTATTGACTCAAACATTAATCATGGAGAGATACTGGGCTATTGAGAGAAAACGCTCCAGACGTTCTTAATTTTGCCAAGTCGGCCTTCTGTATTGGCTCCTTGTGTTTTACGTTTTCTTTACCTTTCATCTTGAGAGATTTTAAAAGAGCGTTTAATACTTTATTGGATTTGACAAACATTGGGTCAGAGGACAGTTTAAATCCTCTCTTAAAAGGAGGATTGTTCAAATGTCTTTCAATGCCATTTCTGAGACCAATTAATAATGAACGACCGTAGTCGTTCCCACATTTTGTTTTGACTTGAGTGTAGAATTTTATCAACGTTGCATCCAATACCTCTTTGGACATATCTTCTATTGATTGTGTCACTTGTCTGACTGCTGCCCATTCTACGATACAATTAATTGAATATGTATAGTAAGCAAATTAAAATACTGTATTTATGTATTTATGAAACTTTATAATTTGGTTGCTTCGTATTTGCAAAAAAAAATACCTTGATATATCTTCATTATGTATTCCGTAGCTCGTTTTGTGCTCTTTGACTCTGCAGAACTTAACAGTTGATCAATATCTTGTTAATTTGTTTCGATAAAACGTTCATTTCGAGAATTGCTTTCAGAAGACGCATTGAAATTTATACCAAAATCAAAATTTGGAGCTGGTTTGTTTTGGTTAGCCATTTAGAAATATTTCCCGTCTGTAACGCTAGGTTTCTTGGTTTGTTTTTGCCGCTTTTCTGTCGTGAAATAGCGTCACCGGGTTTAACCAATCAAATTGCAAGATTAATTCGTAGCAAATCCTTGTTATGTTCTAAACATCTTTAATAAACTATGCAAATCAATTTAAGTGAAAGTTTTGACCAAAAACTTCATTTAATCTTCAAAAAGTTTTTGTACGCAAATGGCATATTTCCAAAAATTGTACATATCTTATCTACCATGCAATTTTGTCAAATGTCGATATTTCAGATAAAAATTACTCCATGTGATATATACATCTTTAATAAACTATGAAAATCAATTTAAGTGAAAGTTTTGACCAAAAACTTCATTTAATTTTCAAAACGTTTTTGTACACACATGGCATATTCTACACATCGTACGTACCATGCGATTTTGTCAAATGTCGATATTTCAGATAAAAATTACTCCATGTGATATATACATCATTAATAAACCACACAAATAAATTTAGATTGAAGATTGGATCAAAATCTTAATATTTAATCTACAAGTTTACAAAAATTTACAAAATTTACAAAATTGAACATATCTTAATTAATAAATGTGTCATTTTATCAAATGTTGATATTTCGAATAAAAATAACAAAAGGCCATACATACATCTTTAATAAACTATGCAAATCAATTTCAGTTAAATATTACATTGGAATCTTGATTGAATCCTCAAAAAGTTTTTGTAAGCAAATGGCATATTTCCAAAAATTGTACATATCTTATGTACTATGCGATTTTGTCAAATGTCGATATTTCAGATAAAAATTACTCCATATGATATATTCATCTTTAATAAACTATGAAAATCAATTTAAGTGAAAGTTTTGACAAAAAACTTCATTTATTCCTCAAAAAGTTTTTGTACGCAAATGGCATATTTCCAAAAATTGTACATATCTTGTGCGATTTTGTCAAATGTCGATATTTCAGATAAAAATTACTCCATGTGATATACATCTTTAATAAACTATGAAAATCAATTTAAGTGAAAGTTTTGACCAAAGCTTCATTTAATCCTCAAAAAGTTTTTGTACACAAATGGATTAATTAAATGCGTTAACTTAAGAAATTTCCTCGTAAAGACCCTGCAGAATATAAAGTATCCTTTTGGTTTGCTTGTTGGTGTATTGATGTTGATCAGTTTTAAATGACCATATTTCGATTGAATTTTGATTTTAATGGAGAAGCCGTAAATCTTCACCTCAGGGATTTTAAAATTATTAAATTGATTTCGACTCCTTTTTGTTAAATTGTAAACAAAACAACAATGGGTGCAGCAATGAACCATACAGAATTTTACGGTCGATAACCAAATTTGTAAGCTTTGACCTCAATATAGCTTTTACGCTTGTACACCAATGAGTCCCTAATGATTTATTTGAAGAAAAGATCCATGGCCAATATTATGAAAAGATCGTGACCCCAATGTATATTTCATTATAATGTTATGGAACACCACCATAGCCGGTGTGAAAAGGTATATACATTAGAATGAACTGTGATTGAAAGCTATATTCTCTTAAACCTTTTGCAACCGAGGATGAAGCAGATGCACTAATACGAGTTACGAATTGGAACATTCCCATTGCCAGTGATCTGGAATGCAATTGGAAAATATTTATAAAAGACATTTTCAAGCTAACAAGCAACATTATCATGTGTTTTGTGTTGACATTTCAATGGATATTTAAATGAGATGTTTAAACGATAAATCATCATTTTTTCTGATTTATTTTTTACGCTGTCAAGAATTACTATTAAGCTTCTATATAAACTGTTAAAGGAAATAAATTCTTAGCCCATGTATTTCCAGCTTTACTAAAGGTTTATATTTATGATTTATGTTAATTTCGATTCCATATTTATCTCCACGTGTTTCTCCTTGGAATTTATCATCTTCTCGTCGACATTCTCTAATACTTCAGGAGTAGGAGAATCTATTGTTTCTGGTAACCAATAGCAAAGAAACCCAGCAAACAAAGAAATAGAACTCATTAGTATGAACGGTGATTGAATGCTATATTCTCTTAACCCTTTTGCAACCCAGGGTGAAGCAGATGCACCAATACGAGTTACGAATTGGAATATTCCCATTGCTAGCGATCTGAAATGAAGAAGCAATAGAATTATTCATTCAATTTTGAAGACATTTTTAAGTAAAGGCTTACAAACATTATTATGTAGTTATGTACCTCAATCAATCAACCAATATATTTATTTTACATCCCATTCAACTACATCTACAGTGCATCATTTGGAAAATTAGAAATACTTATAGGGTTTTCACGGTGGCATGAGTTGCAGAATAGTAGTGTAGAAATACTATACGATTAAATTTCATTATTCATTGTTGATTTTATTCAAGTCAAAAATGCTTGGAAATAGACTAGCAAATATAGAATTAAATAGCACAGAAAATGTCTTGAAATAACGTTTCTCCGATTATTCTTTATTTTAATTGCAGAAAAGTCGTCTAAATCCTTGCTAGCCTGGAAAGCTGTTGAATTCCGGCTGCGCTCTTGCAATGATGATATAAGCGTAGGACTAGCTTCTTGAAGGATTGACTGAAAGATTGATCAGTTCTCCGTTGCAGTATCTTACTGATGCCAAACTTAAGCTGAGAGCTTTGACTAACAACTGGCTATCAGGTAGCGTCGTATTCTTGATAGATCTGATGCTTTCATTGATACCTTGCGAATAGTTCTATCAATTTCAAAATTATAGCTTATTTCGTTGTCAATAAAGAGACCAAGCAGTTTCAGTTTACACTTATTTTCTGAAAATTTTCTGATACTGGATGATTGTGAAATGAAATATGACAAGGTCATTGACAAAAAATTGAACCTAATGAACAAGATAAAAGAATCCTATTGCTTGATTTCAATTGCACAATTTCCTTGTTTTTTTCAGAGTGTGCCTGTGCCAGCAGGGATTATTGATATCTGAATAAAGAACGTACTTTTAAGGCTTTATTTTGTGATCGGTGGCAGCGATGCACAATGCTCAATTTTATTTTAAAAATGGACACAAGACATGAAAAAGAAATCTTGTTTTCTATATGTGGCTGTAACTTGGTTTAATGTGTACCTTGAGGATTTCATCGATCAATAATAATTTATGCATACTATATATACAGTGGTGGGAATCATGTAGATTATTTCATATTCAAAATTATTACGATTTGAAGCCAACCATATGTTATCTCATTGTTAAAGTATCAAATAAACAAGTGACTAAAGTTATAAACAGAATTGTGATTTATTGCGTCGAGGTATCTTTTCATTATTCTATTGTGTAAAAAAGCAATCAGGGGCTATTGTACAGTCAAATCGCTCATATTATCAAGTTGTCAGTCAAAAGTACATTCGAAATACAATTAGGCAGATCCAACTCCATAATAACTGTAATTATTCGAAACCGACTAGGGTACTATTCGATGAGCTGCATTCTGATTGGCTGCTCAATCGTTGACTATTTTCTCACAGTCAACGCTGGCAAGTTTCCTCGCAAATTTCAGAAAGTAAACAAGGGTTCGCAAATGTTTTTGAATCAAAATTTTAGACGAATTACGAGAGTAAATTATAGTTTCCGTCCCTGAGAAAACAAAACAAGTAACAAAATCTGAGATGAAGTTGCAACATGTTCAATGGTAAGCTATTCATATACAATTTAAATCTTATTTAAAAATCTTCTTGCAACTTCTCGCTACTTTATTGCAGATATAAATTAGTTTGTAATATAAAAGTTTATAAACAACAAACTTTTATATTACAAACTGCAAACATGTATGTATTTTTAGATACTCAATAGTTACCTTCTCAAGTTTGCTATTTTGTGGGGCTGTATTTTGTGGGAAGTATTAATATCCAACTGTTTTGTTTTAAAAACTAAATCTGAATCAAGTCAAATTAAAATTCATTCTCCAAATCACGACGCTGCAGTCGTCAAGGATGCATTTGATTGACGGTTGTATTTAAATTAATTATGCAAGAAGCGAATAAATAGTTGGAATTTATATTTTTTGATATGTTTTGCTTCTACCACTAGTCGGTTTCTACTAAAACAATTAGACAGATAATATTTGTAATAGCAAGATATTACAATAGAACCAAAATAGTCTAACTCAGAATTGTGTTTTAAGAGTTTTAAATATGCCATAATATTATCCTACCTTTGTGAAAATCAATCAAATAAAATGTATTTGACATCCTCAAGTATTGAATAATTTAGATTAAAAAACAACATCTTTGTTCGAAATCATTACATCCTCTAAAGTCTATCTTTGTTGACCCAATATCGATCATTTCCAAACATTTTGATCCACTCTGCCACGGCAAAGTCACTGAGAATTGGCCTCAAAAGCTATTTTAAGATCAACTCGTTTTGATGCTAAAAAATTTCCGGGGGTCAGATAATCAATCAAACAGAACCGGGTTTCATGATTTCATCTGAACCGAATAAATGTTTTATTTTTCACAAGAAACTAAGTTTGTTTATTTGATAATCTGAACCCCGAAATTTTTCGCATCAAAACAAGACGATCTTAAAATAGCTTTTGATGCCAATTCTCAATGATTTAGCTGTGGCAGAGTGGATCAAAGTGTTTGGAAATGATCGATATTGGGTCAACAAAGATAGACTTTTGAGGTTGTTATTGAAATCGGACGAAGACGTTGTTTTTAAATTTGAATAATTCAATACTTGAAGATGTTAAATACATTTTATTTGGTTGATTTTCACAAAGGTGAGATAATACTATGGCCTCTTTAAAACTCTTTAAAACAGAAATATGAGTTACACTATCTTGGTTCTATTATAATATATTGGTAATAGGCATGTATTAAATGTATTTTTACCTATACTGTTATCGCTCTGTCATCGTTTTGAGAAACGCAAATTTTGAGAATTGCCGTCGTGTTCAGGGGAAAACAGCGAGCAAATCTGCAGGAGGATTCTTTACAAATATGTACAGTAGCACTTCGTAATCATAATAGCGCCAATGGTGCAACCAGAAAAATTGGGAGTCAATTGAACGGCAATATGAAAAAAAAAATATTCCAGAAGCGTTACGCCATCAAGCTGAAACATTACTTTTACTCGCCAAAATACAAAATAATAAAACATTAGGAGAATTAAATTTGAGAGTTGGAAAACTTTGGAGACTAGCAGAAATTCACAAAAATGTCCGAAAAACAATTGCCTAAATACTATTTTCAATCCCTCCCTGCTGCTATTCAAAGTGGTGTATTGACTGGTTCCGATGACGTAATTCCTTATGAAAATAGATATTTTACTTGATCATGCAAGAGCGGCAGACATGCAAAGAGCAAATCAGATTTTTTGAAAAAATCCCAGTGTAATCAATAGAGATTTTCACTGGTTCCCAACAAGTCCCTCGAGATATATTTAAAGAGCAGATTTAAAACCCGTGAGCCCAGGATATATTATTATACCACATCAACATGGTCGATGTAAAAAAGTTCTACAAGAATGGTATATGCGCAGAATAATAATTACGATGAAAGCATTGACAATGACGATTGTTTCACTACTATTGATCACTAGTCTGCCTATAGTTATAGCAGCATGAATGTACGCTATAAAGAGAGAAGCATTGAGTATGCTAATATAAAAAGTTGCAGTACATATTAAAATTGACCAATCCTTCAGAGTTCTATCTAGCATGTCTCACACAAGAGGTCCATTAACAGACTTCAAGAGTAAAGAACCTTTTATTGTATTTAGAGATCGGTGGAGATGTATATTGTGCTACATGTCAACAATCTGCGCATAGATGAAAGGATTGTCCATTTGTCTACGAAGCTAGAAAACGTCAAGCTGAAGAGAGGCATTAATTTTGTGGAATACGACTTTTGGGAACTATTATGTCAGAAAAACTAGACGATGCTTTAGCTGCAGTACATCAGGATTTTTAATTTCGGTATGTAGTGAAAACCATCTTTATACCAATTATTGAACTAGGTCTCATAAAGTAATAAAGTTATTTTAGTCTAATCGTTAAAGAGGATGATAATAATATGGATTGGTTTTATGATGTAACAAATGCTTACACTTCTGGAAATGAATTTTAGTTTATGATAAAGATATTAATAACGTTTTAGTAGATACGAGATCTGAATCGTCGATGTATCTTTGGATTTTAATGGAAAAATTATGATGCTCTAATTAATACAGGAGCCCTTGTTTCCAACGAACGTATTGCTAAGATAGACATTGCTACTAACGATAAGAGTTATATTCAAACTTGCACATGGTCAAACCCGATGTACTACTAAACGATAAATTAAGTTACTATTTGGGTATGATAATGTTTCTATTCCACTGAAAATTTTCGGTAATGTATGTAAAGCAATCTTTGAAAATTATCCCTGGAAAAGATGTTCTATCATTACGTCACTACATCAGTATCGATCATACTAATAATATGCTTACACTTTGACAAGGTCTTAATAAAATTTCTAGTAAATTGATTGCCTCGGATGAACACAAAGATATCAGTTATAATTTATGAAACATTTCAATGATAGATAAGCACCTATTGAACTAGTGACTGCGGCAATGAATAAATTTAAATGCTAAACACAAAACGAAAATGAATATGCTAAATCGATGAAGCCATTATTTAAAATCGGTGATGTGAACCAGTTATCAGAATTACCTGAAAGATATTTACCAGTGGAAAGAAAATCATGTTGTAAGAAATTAGGGCGTGGTCATAGTCATGTGATTCATTGGGAAGGTTACATTGAGAATGACGCAACAAGCAGCTAGATCTCTACAGTTTTAACTAATGAAGCAGTCAATGGAACAATTAAGTATAAAGAACTCATACATGGGATAATTATATATAAATGTTCCATTTTAAACATTTATAGCAGTTTTTACATTCATACCACGAAACTTTTACATCCTTTTAACTATTGCTCCAGGGACGTCGCTTTATTTAATGGGGGGATATGTTATAACAATATTAGCTATATGTCAATGATTCGTTTACAATATAGTACCCAATAATCTATGATTTGATATAGTGAATAGGGAGGACAGGGAGATCTTAGTTATATGTTTAATGGAGTTGATGTCGCTCTTATGTTTTATTATTACAATACACTCTTACTACTTATTATCTAATTGTTGTTGTGATTTGATTTATTTCAATTTATTATTGGATTAATAGTCATTAAGCCTTGTTAGGATTATTTACATATATTGACTAGCTTTGTCTTAACAATTCTAAAATCTAAATATTTCAGGGAATGAAGCTGATTACGACGGCTTGCCGCTTGGATATAAATTTTGAATATATTCGTAAGACCTTTTTCAGACTTAACATAACCAGCGATGACTAGTTATATCCGTTACAGTTTAATGACAGAGGAGATGAGTTTCAGTTTTATAGTCACTCCACAAATTTAATTTTGCTATAAACAGTAACACATACGTGCAAGGGTTACTGGTCATTGTGCGTTCGTGAAGGATCTTTGCATGTAATCCATTCCAAGTGTGGATTCGTAACATCAACAAAGACCATACTCACCTTGTTACAGTTGGGTTAAGCTCAATAGACCAGAGATACAAAGATGTGAAGCATGTAGCAATTGATATCTTGCCGCTCATACCAAGAAATGCACGAGCACTGTTCACTTCTACAACGGAATGGAAAACAATAATTTGAGTTGCACATTCACTGGTGAAATTAACAAATTGTCAACCCAGCTTAGAGATCTGTTTATAGTAATATTTATAATTCTATAGTTTTCTAGAGTTTTGTCGGTACGAAACCGTGAACATATTCTCCGTCCTTCTTTTTACCTATAACCTAGGGGTCGGAGTTCAAATCCCGTTGGCTATAATATAAAAATAAAACTTCATGGGAAGCGCCTCGTACACATTTTATTCACTCGCTGTTTTGTATCATAGATACAATGGATCACACGCAGGTGAATAAAATCCATACGACGCGCTTCCCATGAAGTAATCTCTATATATCACATTTACATCATTTCCGTATCTAACACATTTCATAATCACAGCTATGAGGGTCATTACACTCTCAAAATCGACTTCACTAGAATAAATTACATTAAACTGCTGCTGCTTTCTAGATATCACAGCACAAATGCCTCTAAATCTTAAGGATCTCCATTACACTCCACCCTGGGAATGTCATTTACAAGCTCCGTGTCTTGATTCCAATGGTAGGCTATTATCTGCCGTGTCTTTGTTTTATTGGAATTCTATTTTGCAAAATCTACCTCAAACACAACAATAAATCCATTTAAAACATGCCAGTCAGGTTACCCTTCAAAGGACATAGGAAATAAATTATAACAAAGAGCTGGTATATCACAATCCACATACATGTAAGCAATATCTCGCAATATCTGGCATAGCTTAAATATTTCATAGTAGTCTTCAATATTCAATGATTGTTAGTCCTACGGGATCTGGTTGGATCTTTTGTACCACGTGACGTATCGTTAAAACATGACAACCTAGTTTCAGGTGACAATCACGGGTAAATAAATTAACTATCATTAATTAACCCACCTTTCCCAAAACTACGTGAAAGGTTGTTCAAGCAAGCTAATGTAAGTTGTCTTCTCTCAGGTAGAAAATCTAATAGAAGCAGCTATACTTTAAATGAACAAAGTTTAGCCGATAAAAGTTTAAAGTTTGATACCCATGTTTAATTTACACGATGTTTTATAGCTGTGAATCAGCCACCTGCTCGTTGCATTTAATTAAGTTTGTGACCATTGTTTATCTATAGTAATGATATACTGTAGCTATTGCTGGGATGAGTCATTCATTAGCTGCACACATTCACATGTGATTTACAGTCTCTATAAGTTAAAGAATACAACAAAAATACGGTTTCTATCTATTTATTTTATTTTCAATTTTGTAGTGTCGGCAATGTTGATGTTTGAGACTTATGTATTCGTTATTCGTAAATCTAAATAATTAAATCACTCTTGTTCGGGGTACTGGGATTTATATCCACGAGCTCTGTTAAACAACAAATGAGAATTAGAGTTTGTTGTTAATAGTGAAGAAGTGAAAGAGTAACCCAATCACGCAAGTTCTTTAATCATTAAATAATGGATAATCATACACATTACGGCCATAGATAGAGGTATAAGATATAGAGCGCTAACCACGTGACCTCCCCTGTCGCCGATTTCCGCCAATTTCTTGGAGGGAAAAACAATGGCGTCGTGACATTTTGGCAGCTTTGGCGGGAAAATAAATCAAACAATAGATTAGCTGTTTTGAGTGGAGAAAGTTTTACTCCTTTCGAGAATTGGTTAACAAGAGTTGAATCCCCAATGGAAATTATTTTTATCTGATTATTTGAAACATATTTATGGTTGAACAAAATTTTACATGATATTATCGTGTGAACAAAAGCTGAAAGGCCCTGAAGGTAAATGACATCGCCGATAATAATTCGCAATAAATCATACTTTAAACGATTGAATTGTTCAAAATTGTCAGCGAATAGCTGCTACCCAAAATAACCAAGAAACAATTGTCGATGCTTGATGCAACACTACCTTTTGTTGAAAATTTACAGAATTATATTCCTGTTTCTTCGTCGTTTGAGACTTTGAGTAACATCTCCACAAAAACACTAATCAAATTACTTGTGCTTCAAAAAGTTCAAAATCTTTCATGTAGAAAAACGGATTCGGAAAACTCCATTGATTTGTGCATCAAATTCGAAGATTTTATCCTCCAACAAAATGGCCGGCGTGGAGACATCTGCCTCCAATGAGAAGTCACGTGATTAGCGCTCTAATACTTATACGTCTATGATTACGGCAGTGTCAATATTCCTAGGGTGGAAAAAATCCATTCATCGTGTAATAGCCTTCGGTGCAATTCAATTTGTTATGAATTGACGAAACAAACGATTCTGAGATTTGCATTTGTACTTTTTATAAAAAATAACAGGAACAATAGTTTGGAATACATTTTTAGTGCAAAATCAAAGCAAGCAATAACTTTGCCATATGCGCATAGCAGGACTGCTATGATATTAGTAGAACGCACGAGAAAGTTTTGTTTTTGACAGCTTAAAATTCTATAAACTGCTCATAAATTGCGATTATAAAAACCAAAATCAAGTAATTTAGAAGGAAGTCCTGCAAAAATAAACTGCGTTGCCTTTGTTCTCTTTCTTATGTGTTGAAGAAATTTCTATTGTATTGAAGACTTTTCCCATCACGCCTTGCAGATCAAGATCACATGCACGTGCAAAAGTATTTTCATTTCTGCAAATGTTTTCTGCAAAAATATTTTTATATGCCTAGAGAGGAGGTACTGTCAGATCCCACAATACTTTAAGGCTCACAAACATAAGAACCATTTCTCGATAAAAGAGACTGCTGCAAGCCTACAGATTTTCCTCCAATCAGTGATCAATTTGAAAGTCATCAGAACGTATCATAAGATTCAACAAAGGTGCCGCTTTTGTTTAAGCCAATTACGTAGTCTGTGATTGATGCTGTCGGCTACTTCCGACCTCCGCTGTTGTCGAAGCGTGTTTTGGCGATAGTTTCTGTTTTATCGTAGTAAATCCTTCGATTTTTGTTGATTTCTTCCATTTTTGTTTGTATTTTTGATCTGCTTTCATCAATTATGTATCGGGATTAGCTAAAGGATATCATTTTTAAGAACTTCATGGTATTTTCATTCAAGATCAATGCGAATGTTTCTGAGAAAGATTTTTGGAATATTTGTTGTTGTGGATATCTGCTTTGCTTGCACCATCTATATAAGGCTGATAATTTTTCATAAAAGGAATACAAACGGATTTAATATGTGAATGATGTCAATTAAACTACTGGCTTTCGTGTCAATGTATTTAATCATCCTTAATGGTGGTTTTACTCCAAAACCCGATGCGATTTTTAGAATCTAAACAATAACAAAAGTTTGGACGCCATTTTCTCAAAATCAAAATTTTGTAAAATTTCAAATTTCTTGACAGCTCTCTATGCTACAATTCTAGTCCTATAGAGTTCAAACTTGTTCACAGAGTGTACTGTTTGTACCTGTGTGCAATGAATGTCTAAATTGTCTCAAACTTTGCTCTTAATAATTTTTATGAATAAATTTCGATTCAGGATAAGCCCAAAATTTTATTTCTCCCACTGAAAATTAATTTCTCGAAAAGTACAAGTGGTATCAGATTTCTGCGATATTCATTGCATAGAAGGAAAGCTGTTGTACCTATATATGTACTGTACCCCTCCGATTTTGCATAAAATTTGGCTCAATCTGTGTCAGAAATTTGAAATCATTTTCGTGCGTTTTAGGCTAGGGTTATATGGACGCACCGAACTCAATTGATTCATTCATTCGAATTAAATCTCATGATAGCGCGCTTCGTATAACATCATTCGGTTCATCAACATTCCTCAAAAAACATTAAATGCGTCAAGCTAGCTCCGCACGTCAAAGCTTGACGTGCAGAGCTCTTCTCCATGAATTAAATTCATCGCCGCGTTATACGAGCGAGCTATCATCGCACCGAACTAAATACATTCGACTCACGATGCCGTGGCAAATTTTTTTTAACAAACCCATGAAGCGCATCCCTGGCCATCAACGCATGCGTATAATGAACGAACAGTAACTTGTAAATATTTCGGGAAAAATTAAAACTTCGTCTCGACCAGGATTCGAACCAGCATACCCTGCACTCTCTACCCATACCCTGCAACTTCGTCTCGACTCAATCCGAATGAGCTACGCCAACCGACGACAACTCATGAAACAGAAATGAATATATACTCGACCGATTGGTTATCACGTGACTTGACCCTAACCCTAACCCTAAACGGGTGGATCACGTGATCGGGTGGATCACGCCTCATGTTCACCCAAATAGACCAAATGCAAACGAGACAGGGATGCGCTTGATGGCCAGGGATGTTAATAAAAATCTGCGATGCTGTGACTGAGCTCCTATATCTACCTTATATGGCAATAAACCGGGGGATGTGCAAATCATAAATTATTTTAAAGGATGTTTCCATGGCAATACGATAGAAAGAACATCGCTTTTGGGATGTTGTTATGGTGACTTGTTTATATGATTGAAAGATGGCTGACAGGGAAGCTGATGTTTTCCAAAATCATGATTTAAAACATTTTAAAAACGTTTTATTTTAGTCAATCACAATGCATCAGCACTAGAATTGGGGTCGCTTTTATCATAATATGTTATTATAATGGAAATTTGCATTGAATTTGCTCTGAGTACTATGCCTTGATAGAGCAAAAACTGTCTCCCATAAAAATGCTTGCAAACCTGTGAGATTACTACATCATACAAGTTTCAAACTATAGATAGGCAAAATAGAACGGAAAAATCGCTGAAAATGAAAAATAATGCAAACAAAACACTCTGGTTTCAAACCATGCGGTATAATTCCAAGAAAACTACTTCCTATCACGTGACATTTTGGTCAGTTTTTAAAGATCGTCGACATTTGGTTCGTCTGTATAACCCCAAATGCGAATTTAATGCAATTCGGTGTCGCACCTAATTCGAATTGAGTTCGGTGCGTCCATATAACCCTAGCCTTACATGAATGATGCTATTTTTAGATCTGAAATTATGTTACAGCATATTTTAAACAGTATATAATTGTTTCTGTCTGGTTGAAATAATTTTAATTGCTTCCTACTTGGCGAAATGATTTTGACCAGACAGTGACCTTAACTGCTCTTCTTTGGAAGAAAGGATTACTGAAGTGTCACCGTTACTCTGCACCAGCAGTTCTGTTGTCCACATTGAACACACAGATTTGACCCGTAACAAATAAGCAAATTCAAAGAATTAGTATGCTACTTTTCAGTCACCAAGCAGTTGTAATTTGTACAAATACAAATCGGAGTTGTAATTTGGCAGGTACCGTTAAATCGAAAAGTACATTTTTGATGAGGCATACATTGACAATGTCAGCACATTGTTTACGTTAGTCATCTATATATGAGGTAGGTGAATGGTGACCACTATATAGAAATGTGTCCTCTCAATGAAATGTTAGTTAAAATTAATAGAATATTGGAGTTTGGTCTTTCATTTACGTAATTTACTGTATCAAATTTCAGAATTTTCAGAATTGTTGTTCTTACCACTCAATTATTCATGAAGAAATTCACTCAACCGATACAGCAATAATATTTACATACCAATGCCTTTCATTGTGAAAACCAGTTCATTAACTGGCTAACTAGCTTCCAATCCATATTTATTTTATTCGAACTATGTAGCCAACATACCATTTACTTATACATAACCCATATTTATTTAATTTGAAATATGTAGTACAAATAATAGAGTATAAATCTCATTTTTCCTACACTTTACATCTATGTAAGGATTAATTATCAAAGCTGAAATGCGTTATCAGTGCTGTTCCTCATTTTAAATTCCTTTTCATGACTCTTTTGTTTTATTGACATTCTTTTTGACAAGTTTTACTGCTGGCTACTCAAAAGAGAGCGTAGCGACCTCTTTGAGGAAGCCGATGGCTGACTGACCCCGGGCATAGACAGGCCGCAGACCGAAGGCTTGTGATTCATGAAACAGAAATAGCGCAGATTAAAATGACGCGGCAACGGGAATCACACGATTCACAAGCCCAAAGGAAAATTGAATGCAAATATTTCGACACATTTGTCGATCGAAAAGTTGATGGTTTTGTTCAAAAATGAAACAAATCAAGAAATTAAAGACCTGTTTTTGCCTATATCTTTTAGATTAAGGGTTACTGCATGGGCTGTTGAGCTTCATTGCTGAACTTTACCTGCACTCGCCACTCGAGATGTTGGGAGACACTCGGGACGATAGAATGTCCTCGCATTCGGCTAGGATGCTCATTACCCTTCATTCGTGTCTCCTAACATCAAAGCCGTGCATGAACCCTCTAATAATTGGATATCTTCATGATCATCATATAAATTATTGTAATTTTGTCACTGACTGTCTATGGATTTAGATTAATCTTCTGTTTTCATTTTTAGGATTTGGATTTTCAAATCTCTTCTGATGTATTCCAACATTTCTTCTGATAAAGTACATTTGATAGCAATACATGGAACGCTCGATATCAGCTGCATATTTATGGCGCAATATATAAAATAACCTTAAAATAGAACTAACCTTCAATTTCTGGTATCATTGCTACAGCGGCAAGAACAAATGCCGTGAAGAGTAAAGGTGGCAAAACTCCAATTTTTCTTCCGTATCTACAAAGACACCGAATAAAATGCAATCGATCTATAGTTATATCAAAACCATAAACAGGCTCAGCAAACTTTTCACCACCGAGATTCCTAGAATAAGCGAGTACCATGAACCAAAACGCAGACGCAGAAATATAACGCAGCATTCAGTCGGTCATGCATATACCCATGCTTCAGATGAGATACAAGGCTCCACTCTGCACATTCTCATGTGCTGGGCGTTTCTAATGAATACATTATAAGTTAGTTTGCGATATAGACCAAGAATCCAAGATAGTCCTTTTATTTTGAAAGGTGCATCATAGGTTTCTCAGCTACATCAGTTAAGCTTCTCAGTTTCTCAGCACAATTCCAAAATTTGTAAACGTAGATAACTCACCTTTTACAAAATATCAACGATAGAATTGCTCCAGGATATGTGGCCATACTTGATATGATGTAATCTCTATAAATATCACCGCCAAGGTTATCTGCTGCAAGAGTGACTCCATAGAATACCAAACCAGCAGTAAACCAGGCAATCATTTGCAATGTTGTCTTTATTGTTATGTTTAAGGGCCAGAATACTGACAAAATAGAGACTTCATGGGGCAGAGTATCTTCGTATTCTTCTTCAAACAATTCTTCTGAAACAAGTACACCTTCTCGACGGTTTATTTTAGCAATGTTTTTCAAGATATTTGTGCATTCGTTAGTTCTGCCTCTAACTTTGAGCCATCGAAGTGACTCTGGAACCCACCTGTGTAATTTTTGAAGCAAAAATGAAGATTAGCCACGATGCAAATATGTCATCTATTATTATCTATAAATAAGTAGCAAACCGGGAGCAACACATAAGCCTCTCGCCTACTGCAGGGCTTCTGTCATCCTTCCAAGCCCGAAGGTATTTTTAACGACTGCTTTTCAACTATATAAATTCAACTAAGTAACTAGTGATCATAAAATGCTTGTCACTCGCAGATGGACATTAATTGCAATAGAGATGCAAAAAAGACTAGAAAATGGCATTACAAACAACGAACCACAGCGGTTAGTTGTTTTGCTCTTTCAGATGAGTGTCTCACAGCATCTCGAGTTTATTAGATTTCTAAATGAGAACAGCTCAGTTTAAGCGCTTGATAGTTGGTTTATACAATAGCTATAGAACACCCGCTATATAGAACATCTTCATCATGTCTCAACGATTGGTTTTAGAATGTTTTGATTCGGATCAAGCATATACAGTAATCGACTATTCCCATGACATGGTTTACAGTTTTATAAAATATTGACTTCATGAAGATTTCGCACATATTTGAATGCACCTCAAAAGAACAAGGACAGTTCAAAATTGTTCATAGCTCATTTCCTCAAGATCACCCATCCATTATCACAAAGACGAACCACCGTCTCGCTGCAATCACCATCATGAAATCGAATAAAAAAGCAGTCAGAATAAATGATCACAATTTGATCACAATTGATCAGATGGTCCCATAAAAGATCACGGCTCACAAGCTGAATTATAAGCATTTTACTGGTGAGAAGTCTACCTGGAAGACGTCAGCCCCACCCCCACCATCATGAAATTTGATATAAAGCATATTATTCGAAAGCTCGAATTGAACACTACTTTATATAAATGATCACGCAACTATAAGCGAATTATGATCAACTGAAACAAAATGTGTGAAAACGATACCAATTACCATTACTGGTACTTTTTCTCCTGTGCACCCAAGGAATGGGTAAGAATTAAGATCAATTCATTACACGGGTGGGAATCTTTGCTGCTGTTGTGATATGGGAGAATCTACATCCAACTTCACCTTAAGGTAAGTCTCGTTTAATGTTCAATTCTCCCATACCACAGCAGCAAAGATTAATGAGATTTCAAAGACATCTAGACACAAGTACCAAGAGTAACCATCCAAAAGACAATAAAAGTGAATAAAATATGATGATGCGAACAAGATCATACTCATATACAGAACTGAATTAAAACGTGTTAATTAACTATAAAACTGACGCCTGACGATATTATACAGTGTCATATCGATTATAACCGTAAAGGTAAACGCTAGAAGATACACATCTAGTTAATACATACATGCATGCATTGCATATATCAATGAATTGGTAACAGCGTCAGCGTATTTTATCTGCCTTTTTTTCCAGCGATTAAACATTTCTGAAGGCAGGAGTCGATTTTCATTTTTCAGGAGGCAATGTATAATTTAAAAAGGCACTTTGCAATGAAGTGCTACGCCGGAGGAGACCAACATCATACGGCGCGGCTTTAACACAGGTGAATCTCTATCAGCGCTCGTCATCAACTGATTTATCCAACAAGAAATTGAGTCATTTTTATGCATGTTTAATTTCCCGGTTGCAAATAGGGAATAAGCCGATGTATTTGCACCGCAGCTCTTATAGATCTGTTAGTTCTCAATGTTTTGCGATATATGACAAGTAAGTACAGTACAACTGCACCATTTCTCTTTCTTTAGAGATCCCTCTATTTCCATTACAGGTTGTTTTCTGCCAGGCGCAGAATATTCAAATGACTGAATATGGAAAGCGAAATGATGAGTAACTTATTTAACCAGTTTTGTATCGAGTAAGATCGAGCGAGTATAGAGTTAACATCCTTCGAGCTAATACTAATGCTGTATTAGCAATGGCTAATTTATCAGTTATTGCTGTAAAGTCATATTATCATGGGAAACTGAATGTCCTTAATATTGCAGAACCATGGTCACGTCCATATATATATGCACCGATAACGTGGCAGCAAAGTATGTACCTGGTATGCTGGTACATATAAGCGAAATTCACAAATTTGTTTATCAGTTGACGTGTCCAAATGGTTTTCTCGCCACACACCACAGCAGTCTGCCGAGAGAACACAATCAGCATATTGACCGGTTATTAGTATTATAATTTACAAGCCTTCGGCTTGCGGCCTGCGCCCAGGGCCAGTCAGACTTCGGCTTCCTAAAAGAGGTCGCTTCGCTCCCGTTAGTATCCCGTTAGTAGCCTGCAGTATGTCTTGTCAAAGAGAATGTCAATGAAACAAAATAGTCACGAGAAGGAATTAAAAATGCAGAACAACACTGATAATTCATTTCAGTTTGGTAATTAATCGTTACATACGTGTAAAGCATAGTGAAAAGGAGATAATTGATACTCTATTGTACTACATATTTCAAATCAAATATATTTATAAATATGGGTTATCCATAAGTACATTTTAAGTTGACTACATAGTTCAATGAGATAAATATGGATTGTATGTTAGGTATTGCTGTTAATGAACTTGTTTTCACAATGAAAGGCATTGGTATGTAAATGTTACTACTGTGTCGGTTGAGTGAATCTCAGCATGAGTCATTGAGTGATATTGGTAATAACAACAGGTGATTCTGAAATTTGATACAGTAAATTACATAAATAAGAGACCCAAACTCTAATATTTTATTAACTTTAGCCAACTTCTCACAGAGAGGACACATGTCTATAATGGTCACCATTCACATACCTCATATAATAAGGATTAAAGTAAACAATGTGTGGACACAGTGGACGTTGTCAATGTATGGCACATTATAAATGTACATTTCGACAAAAGGATAGAAGGCAGCTAAAATTCTAAATTACAACTCCAATTTTGTATTTGTACAACTTACAACTGCTTGACGACTGAAAAGTATCACACTCTAATTATCTGAATTTGTTTATTTGTTATGGGTCAAATCTCTGTGTGTGCAGTGTGGATAACAGAACAGAACTGCTGACATAAAACGGTGACACAGTAAATCCTTTCTTCCAACGAAGAGCAGTTCATAACAAATCAAGCTAATATTGGCGATAAAGTGACACAGTAATCTCTTCTGCCAACGACGACGTGATAACAAAGTAGGGTATTTGGGATTATGATACTTAAAAGAAAACTAAAAGTAACAATTGCCATCAGAGTCCTGTAAGCCCTCATGCAATAGGGTAAAAACCACGGTAAAAGTGACTTCGACAGACTTTACATGAAGCTTGAAGCATTTAAACATTTAAGTTGTAAAAGACTTACCGAGAATTGTGTCTTCTGTTTGTGATGTAAAAGGAGTATTGTTGGACCACTTCTCCTTCTAGGCATATTGGAATACTTTTGCAAAATATGATGAAACACTTTTACGAAATATTGGCAGCCATTAAAATAAAGCGTGCTCTAAAATTCATGATGTTGCTAGGCATGACGGGATACACCAAGGAAAGCAATTTATTTTCACATAACTTCCGTCGAAATATCACGATTTTGGAAATTTTAATCGCAATTTATGAGCAATTTATAGCATTTTAAACTGTAAAAACAAAACGTCGGATAGCCAAAGGCCTATAGATAACCCAGATGCGTATAAGAAGTTTGGAAAGTGCTCTGCGGAAAAGGAGTTTAACAATAATGAAACAATAGTGATTTGATCACCGACACGGTTTGCGTATTATTATTATAAATTAGTTAATTTTACTACGATCTAAGCATAAAAGAGCGCATCCACCGCTTGTTATGCTCTAAGAACCTGAGAGTCACGGCACACACAGGTTAGTGATATACCTCGTATCAAATTGTATTTCCCAACGCGAAAAAGGCCAATTATATACGATCTTTGGTCACGTGATGGAATTTTGTTGTTGTTTTGCTTGTCTTGGGTTGGCCAGTATGAGGAAATTAGCAATTTTCTTCTAAATTTTATAAAGTTGAAGGCAATAGATTAAACTATCACAACAGCTTGGTCTGAGAGCCAAGACACATTATGGGAGCTGAACATTTAATATAGAGGCAAATATGTCAATATCAGGCTTGCCAAATTCAGCGGAATACAGAGGCCCAGAGGTACATATTACTCTCCCTGATCATGAAAACTCTGGAGGCCTTATTTGCCTCATTGTTCAGAACATCTGGTATATGTATACAGAGTAGGAGTGAGGCAAATACATTTAGCCATCTATGATTTAGTTTTGCACCAAAATCAAATTACTATTGAAATATTATTGCATTCATAGAACTCACCCATGTTGTTTAGATAAGTGACAGATGTTATAACATCTGCCAGAACTTCAAAGTGACAGTTGTTATATGTGTTGCATAAGGACTGTAAGTCCAATATAATAGTTTTACTTTTTATTTTTTAAAGCTAATATGAGTAGTAGTTTCTTGTGGCGAACATCTTCCCCAGTGTTGTGAGATCGCCTATGCAGGCCCTCCAACCCTATAAGTTGGAAGCATCTATTTTCAGCCCATAACATATAGGACACTATACAATAGTTTTTGTTTGGAAAATTTGCTTTCGTCAGCCCTACATTCAATGTATTTTGCCATTTCGGTAAATTCGCGAGGGCCTAGAATTTCTATTATGCCATCTCTAAGGGTAGGCGACCTCCTCTTTAGGACACCTCTACCATACAAAAGATTCGTACTCCAAACGAAGGGAAAATGATAGCATTGTTACATGTATAGTTTAGATGATTATCAAATTGACGGGCTAACATGTCATTTTCAAGGGTGTGCTGAACATAAAACTTATGCGTGGTCCAGGAGAGGCATACAAATTGGAATAACGAGCATTGCCAATAAAACTTCAGATATTTTTGATGACAGATCACATTGGATAGAGTAATATGTATCTTTGAGATTGATGGCCTGCTAATTAGTAGCAAAGCTTGAGAAATTTATGATGCAACTATCTATATCATCCATTTCAAAAACTGGACATAGCAAATAATTGGATTCCAATGTTTGGGGTGCATGAATATTATGGTGTGTTCCACCCTTTGTGGTCATAGAAAAGTAGGCCTAGATGAGATCATCATCATCATTATACTCATCATTTATTCAGAAAACCATTCAAAATACAGGTTACTTTTCCTGTATGTTTGCCAAATCCCCCAATATAGAAATCCAGATAGGAGGTTTTCTCCTGTTGTGTAGCATTCAGTTGTACTTGTTTATTATAATCCAGACAAACATAGTCAAGGAGGTAAGAATTCAATTATGTGCCCTGACACAAGTTCAATATCGTATAGTCAGATGTAATTTAGACTTTCAATAATCTGATCCCTTGTAATACGAGGAAGTAAATTGCTTACCTCGTTAATTGATTGTGATATTATTTGGCTAGGTTCATGTACCTTTGTTGGCCAAAATACACTCATTTCGAGTTATTTGACGTGAGTTAGGCATCGACAGCTATTGTTTGGCTTTGACTGTTTCTAAAACAGTTTTCTTTTCTCTGTCTGAAGATTCATCTCCAGTTAGAGTTGAGTCCATTACGTTGGTTATATCACACAACGACTAAAATTGTAGATACAAATCATTCTGGTAAATTTCCCTTGTGCCAGATTGAGGTTATGATTTGCTGATGTCAGCAAAATCATGGCACCAATTAACGCACTCAAAACCTCCTTTGGCATAGTATACAATAGGTAATATCAATATAGGATAGGTAACAATTGTTATGGGAATAATCCCAGCAACAAGTGTGGATTGCACACCCTGCAAGTCAAACGTTTGTGTTTCATGATTTTTGACTATAGCATACAACACGCTTTTACATGTTGAACACGTGTATGATTGCTGCGCGGATTCTCACGCAAAGAATCGCTACAACTGGCAAAACATTATTTAGCACAGTCATTAAAGACTCACGTTGTTCTGGTAATGAAATATTACCTTAAATTTCTGTGTACAAGGAATCATTCAGCATTAGTTGACCCTTCTTCTCTTTCTTTAATTTTGGACCTTCTGTCCTCCAGTTTTATTCTCATCATCAGAATGATGGAATGATGAAGCACGAGCACGGTTGCTATTGGCAACCGGCAATAAATTATTCAGCAAAGTCATTTCAGACTTAATTGTTACTGGTAATGATATATTACCTGAGACTTTTGTGAAGGAATCATCAGCATTAGTTGACCTTTCTTCTTTTTTGGACCTTCTGTCCACTAGTATTGTTCTCATCATCAGAATGATGAAACAAAAGCACAGTTGCTATCGGCAACCGGCAATAAATTATTCAGCAAAATCATCACAGACTAAACTGTTACTGGTAATGAAATATTACCTGAGACAATCTTTTTGGACCTTTGGTCCTCCAGTAATGTTCTCATCATCAGAATGATGAAACAAGAGCACAGTTGCTATCGGCATTCTCATGCAAAGAATCTACAACCGGCAATAAATTATTCAGCGAAGTCATTACAGACTTAACTTGTACTGGTAATGAAATATTACCTGAACTTTCTTTTTGGACCTTCGGTCCTTCAGTAATGTTCTCATCATCAGAATGATGTTGAACACGGGCACGGTTGCTATAGGCATTCTCACGCAAAGAATCCATAACCGGCAATAAATTATTCAGCAAAGTCATTACAGACTTAATTTGGTCTGGTAATGATTGTGATGCTGTGTTATAATATTGGGGAATAAATTGGCTATCACGCGAACAGCCTTCCCCAGAATATTCCGTTATCTCTGTTTTGTTCAAGGTCGTGGAAGCCATTATGACAGCCATAAGTCCACAACGTCATTGTTTTCCTTTGACATTTCCAACGACAAAAATCAAGTTAAACAACCAAAAATACATATAAAATACTTTAGATCAAATTGATTCAAATAATTAATGATAAAAGTATAAATACGAAACCAGATCGGCAAGATTAATTCTGTAAACTGTATTCAAAACTTTGAAAAATCAGAAATAGTACCGACATCGTCGAAGCACATGCTATAATATTGGATCTTAGTACGCATGCGCTGCCTCTCATTAATCTTTGCTGCTGTAGTATGGGAGAATAGTAAAAAAATGTTCCTAACTTTATATAAAATTGACGATTTGATTAATAGATAGACATTATCATCAATGAATATATGCCATATCAGGCAAAACCTTTTCAGTAATTCTGTAGTTTCAGAAGTCACTATTAACTTAGTTCAAGATTAGATTAAATTTTTGGGTTATATTATATTTGTGGTATCATAAGCTCTAGTATTGTATTGTTGAACATCAGAATGAGACTACACCAAATGCCAAAACATTTCTTCCGCATTCCAAGTTTCAGACATATGCTAAAATTGCAGGCTTTCGAACGGTATGCATTTTATTAAATTTCATGACGGTGGTGGCTGACGTCTATCTGGCACGCCTTGATCATATCTATAAATAAGTAATGTAGACGGTGTCGCCCTACCGAAGGCACCCGTACCACTCCTCTATTTCTAGATGAGTGGCTTTTTTCGCTGAGAGCAATGATTTTAAACGCTCTTTGTTGATCTCAGCCGCGACACTGCAGATCAATTTCAACAGATTTCATGGCAGATAGGTCTCGATTGTCAGTGCGCAACGATGCGCCGCAGCTACTCACAATGCAATTTCCTCTGGACCATTCCATCCGCCATCCTCAGATGGTACTCATTTGATGTTCAGATAAAGTCAAGGCTGAGTTGACCTTAGGGGGATTTGAACCACGGTCGATCAGATATGATCCGATCTGAAGTTCGGTTGCTCTGCCATCTGAGCTAATCCTCCTATTATATAATCATCCTCCTTCTATGATATAACTGTTAGGTTGATCGAAAGTCTCTTATAATTGCTTGATCATTTATACAAAGTATGATCAAATTATGGACTTTCGAGAGATATGCTTTATATCAAATTTCATGATGATGGGGAGGCTAACGTCTTTCTGGTCCTCCACCAGTAAAATGTGTAGTGTTTTCATATTGAATAGTAAATGAGACATATGATAGAAGACAACACTACTGTTCTTGAATTCAGTTTGTAAGAGTCTCATCACAATATCTACAGTGAAGCTATTTATATCAATACAAACGAGGTTATATAATATCGAGGTAAATCAATATACTACAACTGCTTATAACTCAGCTTGTGAGCCGTGATCATTTATGGGACCAACTGGTCAATTGTGATCAAATTATGGGCTTTCAAATGGTATGCTTTATACTACATTTCGTTTTGTTTTGTCCATTCTGACGTTTTCACACCTTTTATTTCAGTTGATCGTTCCTCGCTTACAGTTGCGTGATCATTTATATAAAGTAGTGATTAATAATGATCAAGTTATGGGCTTTCGAATGATATGCATTATATCAAATTTCATGATGGTGGGGATGCTGACGTCTTTCTGCCACCCCCCACCACCACCACCACCAGTAAAATGCTTATAACTCAGCTTGTGAGCCGTGATCATTTATGGGATCAACTGATCAATTGTGATCAAAGTGTGCCGATCATTTATTCTGGCTACTTTTTATTCGATTTCATGATGGTGGGGTGGGGGTGGAGCAGCGAGACAGTGGTCATAGACGATACCTATTGATGCTCAAAAAGTTGAAAGCTGACTTTTCTGTAAATCGAATTATAATGCACCATATTTAACTGTCTGCACTCTGCCATGTATATCTATAGTCTACCTATAATGTCTCTAAACATCCAACTTTAACAGGATACCCGTGAATGTGCGGTGGTTATGAACGAATTTAGAATGATTCTGATCTCTGAACAAGTGAACCGATGAAGCCTAATTATCTTGTGGATGGCAATGCATTGTGCCAATCTGATTCTCAAGATGCTGAGTTATGGCGTCATAGATTACTCAAGTCATCCCGGAAGGGTGGTTCAGGAGATCCATGCTTCAGATGTGTATAATAGAACAGGTTTTATTGTGTATCCAAACAGTCGTAACCTCACGTCAGTGTTAACATCGGATGCCTAGAATTTGTTTAGAACTCAATGGTTGCGAAGTTAGTCCTCTACGATTGATTAGATCATCCGAAGATGAAGAAAGTACAGACTCTATGTACATAAGCGAATCTAAAAGTTCAATATCACATGTAATGTAGTAATCCCGGGCGATAACCCCCATGCGAGTGTTATACAGGGACCAGTGGGTAAGTTCCTTTTTTAGGTTTCTAAAGAAAAAATTGGCTATTAAATTCAGGATTTGACAAATAATTTGATTTGTATCTTTGAAAAATTCGATAATTGATATGTATAACGTATAGTTTTTAGGATTTCCTAAAATTTGTGACCTTTTTCAAAATAGCCAACATGTTAAGGCATGATTTTTAAATTTGTCAAAATTGTTGAGCCCTGAGGCAGCAAGCTGTGTCAGGTTTATGCCTACATACGACATATAATGGAATAAACCGTATTCCTATATTTTACAATACAGTAAAGTAAATCATAAACGAAATCTAACCAATCTTTGATAATCAGGCCATCAGAGATACTCCTATATTAATATTTACACTTCCCTATAGATAGTGGCGAATTTATATAACTGCCTCACCTGTAGAATAGAAAGACGAATATATACGGAACAGTGCACACGAGGGTGAGGATTTTCCAATCTCTGATGAAATAGGCTTTGATCCCAACTATGACAAAATTTGTCGTAAAACTGAATGAGAATATAGTGGATACTAATGGGCGATAACCTGGACCAACAACTTCAGAACCAATAATATAAAGTGATAGAAAAGAACCCGGTGTGAAGAATCCAGTTATGAATCGACAAATGATAAACATTATTGCATTTGGAGAGAACACTGAAATGGTGGTCGCAGTCATTGCAACGAATAGACAAGGAAAACAAACTGTCTTTCTGCCAAACCTGACAGGAAGGAAAAACTCTCTATCAAACATCGCAAAATTTCATAGAATATTAAAGTAATTGTGTAAGCAGAATATAGCTTTATGATGTGCACCATATCCGTATGACGTAATTAACTCTATAATACCGTTGTTTTCATAAATTTAAAATTGATTCCCGATGTTACTGGTTATAAATAGAATTGTTGCATTAAGTTTTAGACGACCCTCCTGAAAACCGTTCAAGGACATCAATTTGAGTGCCCAATGCTAGTTATAACTTTCAAGTTATAACTTGGCCAGAAACATGTACTTGTTTGCTGCTATATATTATTAGATGTTATGTAATAGCAAATAATATAGTGCTCAATGTCATATATGACAGAGCTGTAAATAATAATAATAATAGAAGTAGAAAGGAGTCAGAGACCACACATTATTATACTGTTGCTTTAAGTTTCATGCTTTTAAGGCAATCAAATTCGGACAGAAAAAAAAATGTTCTGTCTGATGATTGCTATAAAAGAATGAAACTGAACAAGAATGTGTGGTTTCTGACTCTTTCCTATTTCTGTTTTATTAAATATAGAAATTTGATAATTCAAAGCTTCGAGGGAGGCATTGTACAGGTGGATCATCGTATAATCCTTTATTTCATTTGGAATGAACTACCTTTCTCAATGTTATGCTCTACATGTATCTGGTTAAGAGAAAATTATTTCACATATTGAGATATGTTTTAATTCTGCATCTCAAGTTAAAAATGTAAATTTACTGATAGTTGTTATTAAAAAGAGCAAGAAACGTCTTCTTCACATACCTGTCAGAAAGCCAACCCATTGGCACTGCACCAACAGCCCAAGCAAAGAAGAAAATCGATGCTGCGATGTAAACCAGGTATTCCTTCTCACATGAAATATCAAACTGAAATACAAACATTCTTGTTTCTTGCTGATATAAATACTGCTAATTAATCATTAACTACAGTTCCAAATCAATCGCTTTGGGATGATAAGGGAAATGATTAGAATCATGTAAAGAGAAACTATTTCCGCCCCATATGCAGATATTTGATATGTGCTCGTGTTCTGGCTCGTTTTCTTGGCTTACCAACTTCTAAATACGATTACTCTGGTGGCATCATTTTGAGTTCCCTTAATCTATACTAATCAAATAACATATTATTCAAAAGTTTCTCTACATTATGTGACCTTTTCAATTGTTTCAACTCCAGTTTCATAGTGACGATGGCTTGTAATGAAATCAGGGACCGTGACGTGTTGCTATTTGAATTTAGAACAGTATTTTGAGCTTGATTCGGGATGTGGCCAACTCCAATGACAGCAATACGGCTAGGAAGTGCTACATTTTATGTGGTCTAGCGTTCCAACGCTGTTGTACTTTGTGGGTATCATGAATTTAAAGAGAATGAAGATTTTACTGCCAACTTTCAAAATTATTGAACAGTTTTATCAATGCAATAAAAACAGTTAGTACACCAAAAATGACGATAAAATTTGACGCTATAAAATGGTCACTTGTGTAGGAAGGAGCATTATTTATTAGTGTATTTTACTTCGTATACGAATGGGACATTAGCTTGCCTAAGCCATAAACTTATTTCTCAGGACTGAATCACTGTTTAAAGTTCAAGTTTGGTCTGCTTAATAATTTAATTTCTAGCTAGGCGAAAACCGTCAGTCTTATGTATTCTCTGCTATATTCTCTACTGGATATATGACCATTTCTATGCAATTGGATCTAACTTTGGATTACTTTGGATAATATGTTTAACTTAACATGCATCTGAACCTGGATCAGGAAACACAGATGTTCAGCATAGATGTTGACCTCGAAATGAAGCCCATTACCCGCTAGACCCTTGTCACAAAATTGGAAATTATATAAACATTTAAATGTTGTCGATCCAGCTCCTACCTGTGTAACGATAGAAAATGTGGCTGGTTTAGTAAACTCCCAATCTGCTTTTTCCATGTTACATCTTGTTTTGTAACCCTTACTCCCGATTGAATAGGTTAAGTTCGAAATGCATAGTGTACTATTTTTGCTGCATCGCCATGGTGGGTTATAAACAGAGAAATAAGTAAGAAGAACAGGCAACAGCATTGGTATTCTAATAATCCATAGCATAACAAGCATCCAAATCTGATAACGCCCAAATTCTCCTACTATTCCAAGTGCATTATCTATATCCATCGTATGTTAGTTCTTTGAAAGAAACGATAAAAGTCATAAAAGGAAACAACTGATTCAACTTCTTTTTTGGTGGACCTTCAGTCAGTTAGCTGATACAAACAATCAAATAATATATTCTGTAGATCACAATACCATTGTAGAAAGCAGAAATCAGCTGCATCAGGCGAGTTTTGTTGCAATTTTGTTTTGATGCATCCACCAGCGAATAGATACAAGAGAAGTTAAAAATGTAACAACTACGATCAAAGTATTTATTTAGAAATGTGAGTGTTCGCCAGAAATAAGACAATGGAGATGGTTTAAGACAATGATCTGTTATAATCGGATATCAGTTTCCTTCATCAAAGCACTGAGATAGCCAAATATCCTATTCCAGTCTGTGGTTTAAACAATTCTAAATATGCTATGAAAACAGTGTTATGAATATTATACATGTACTGTATGGAAAGACATCGAATACAAAGAGATGATAAATAAGTCCATTTCAAAAGCATATTTTTAATCTGCTTTTGAGTCTGATTATATTTATTTGAAAAGGTGTACACGCTTCGTTGCTCTCTAAAGTTACACACAGTTGCGAACTTGTGATCGATGGTCTTACTTGAATTTGCAGGTACTAATATATAGTCGGACTTTCATATAGTAGTATATTTACAATAATACCACATATATAATAACGACAGTAGCAAGTGTACCACGTGGCCATGATCGCCTGATGGGGTCCATTTCAGGGGTGTTGGGAATATACCAAATGTGATATTGTAACAGAGAACAGATGGTTTATTTATAGCATATTAAACCTTGTATTTATTGCAATAATGTTTGTTTTCATTTTTGTCTGTCTGAATTTTGATGAACGGCACTTACTCGGGCACTTACTCCATATATAGCTTACTATTCAAGAGACTCAAAGTCGCTGTTTGAGCTCCTCGTATGCATGCATCACTCCAAATACATAATCATATCTAAGTCGCACAAAAGAAGTATATACACGCCATTTGAAGTAGAAATAGCACCGCATTGATGATCCTCTATAAACATTTCTTCTAATTTGCCATAAATATTTATTCCACTCGCGGTCATAGCCAAAGGTTAACTAATATTCCGTATAAATTCGTTAAATTTGACTTCAGATCACATCATTTCCCAAATAGAGCCATCAACCCTTGGAATTCTTTAGCAGAAGAAACAATCAAATCACCTATACCCTTAATTCTTTCAAAATTAAATTATCCAAAGTAGATGTTTCCAAGTTCTGTAAACGTTATTCATTTCATGTGAGTCATGTGACAATCATCTATGTATAATTAGTTTTATAATAGTTTAATAATTTTTTCCTCATATTTTATTGGCTTAATCTTATATGTAAATTCATACAAAACGGCGTTACATTAGTGATACTGAATGGAACACAGGTAGATTATTTGAGTAAAAAAGGGATGAACCTTAAAGTGCCCATGAAATGAAGAATGAGTTTTGAGGTTTTTAATTATCCCTGTAGAGGTTTTCACGCTAATTCCGATGATATTTTACATTCAAACATTTATAACCTGTCCTTTTGGTACCTGAAATCGGCATTTTCAGTAATTCTTTTGAGGAGAATTCAAATCCCTTAAATGAGTCTGTTCGCAGGCTTGTTGGTTCTCATAGCCATGATATTAAATTGTTGAAAATGAGACTGCATACAAGCAAGAAGAATCCATCTTGTTTATATCTTAGATTTTGGATACTGCTTTCGCTTTGGGAAGTCTGATTGAACAATTGACAACATCTTCTTTATAAATAAAGAATAATTAAATATGATCACCGTGCAGTGGGTTATTGCTAATCCTTCTAATAGGAGAAAGTTTAGATCGATTGCACGTGAAACCTGCGGTTATTCGATGGAGCCAACGGAAGGAGAAGAGATTTGTTTTGGTTTTGTACCTCAAACATATCCTGGTGAGTTTATTTCTTCATCCTAGAATCATGTACGTAGTATACTAGGATCTAATTAAACGTCAAATGCGCATATTTTGCAAAACTTGCATTTATAATATAGTTAGAGAAGTATGCTAGCTAGCCTATGCCCTAGGCCCTAGTTTCTAGTTATAGCTAATTGGACTTTCGAGCAGATCATGATATATTATGTTATCAGATATTTTCAAAATTCTTAAATGCTTGCATCCTGTAATTTTTTTGCCATTAGAAATACAAAAAGTTTGACCATCATTTAGACGAATCATTTGGATCAAATGTGATGTTTTAGGCCCTACGGTAATCCTATCAATCATTGATTAAAAAATTATCTAAATGAGTAAAATACGTTTGAAGCACGTGTTAAATGTAGGTCTAGGCCTCAAATATTTAAGATAAACACTACAAGCGGTGCTATAAGTTACTTTTCAGAGAAAGCATCAGTTACTAGTTACAATCGTTACGTTTAGTTGGGTTTAAAAAATAAAATTCAAAATATTAATTAAAAAGTAACTAGTTATATAGTGAGTTTCCTTTCCCGTTACTTTTTCTAAATAAATCCAGAAATATCCAACAGAAGTAATGAGACATATGATCAGAAACATATATCAATATTGATCTTTAATTTGATCACATGCAATATACAATTATCTAACAATCGTATACACGCTCACACTCTAGCTGTATGTGAATAGTATGAATACTTTATTCAGGATAATTCCATACTCGTTATACATTAGGGCATCGCAATGAGTCCCGGGAAAACCGGGACTCAGACCAAAAATGGAGTCCCGGGAAAGCATTTCGAGAAAATTTTCCCAAAAATTTTTATAAAAATTTTCAAGTTCTTTATGTTTATGAAATCATTATTTTCGACTTGATTTATATTTCATCGATATTGAAAGTATTTTATAACACTGATTGCTGCTTTTAATTATAATATTTCTGCAATGAATTGGTATAGAAGTAATTAAAATTGAATTGAGAATCTAAATCTGACTGACAAACTCCGCGTTATAAAGACCATGTGGTTTACCTAACGTTGAATAACACCAGAATATATTATAAATTAGCCGAACTGAAACCACTTTAACTCAAAATAATATATAACAAAACATATTCAAACAATCAGCAGTGTATAATGATATCAATAGATCATTGATAGTTGAAGTTTTCTCGATTTCTTCATGTCTTTTCCACTCAACATAATTCAAAATTTCACATTCGTCTAGCAGCGTGAAATTCGATCGCGTTGTTATGGGAGCACATCCGATCAAATGGTGTTAATCAAATGGAACAATGTTGTTTACAATTTATGTTGTGTACGTTTTTCACCGCTTTTTGTCTATGTTTAAAACTTTTTAAACATCAATAGAAATAATATTTTTGCAAAAAAGACTTTCAGAAACAACTTTATAATGAAATATAATGTGTCCAGAAAAAAAAATTTGAAAAAAGAAAATTTTGTAAAAAATTTCCGAGACCCAAACGGGTCCCGGGTATTTAGTCCGGGAACCCGGTTAGTCATTTCCCGACATTGCGATGCCCTATTATACATTGAACTGTTTAAATCTTCTTTGAGGACCCATTACTTCAAAGAAACTTATCTAGCCTATGCCTATAAATGTCAAAGTCGGTGTATGTGTTTGTATGTATGTTTGTATGTTTGTGTGTAATTTTTGGGAAAATTTTCTCGAAATGCTTTCCCGGAACTTCATTTTTTAGATTTTGTTTTCTGTTTCTTGCATCGGAAGAAAACGTGTCTTTCTCCTGTGATTTAGCTTTGTGTTGCGACAACAAAGCAATTTTGGCTTCTTATTTTTCACACGCGTGATCAAACTTTTGTAACTTCTGCTTTTGATATCGAATTTCACCAGGTGCCAACAAAAACAAAACAACGTCATTGAAACCTTTATTGTTTACCCAAATTATTTTTTTCAGATTTATCGACTCGCTTCTGTTATAAAACCATGTTGGCTTGATATTCTGTTTTGAATAGCTAAAAATACACCTTCTCAACACTTCAGTTACTGTAATACTAAATCAACTGAAATTAACCCAGAAACACGGGGTACTACTGACTGGGACATATTGTAGCCTAGGCCTACAGTCAATCACATTATTATTATTATTTTTATTTAATTTATAATTTATTTGAGAGATGAAGCTGAAGCTGACTAAAAGGTTAACCAGACCCTGTTCTAAATTTCGATCAATCCAAAATTCTAAAATTTCGCTGAAACGGAATTTTAGTGCATCCCTACTTTCACACCCCATTAAAAATAGCAAAAACAAAGTTTGTACATTAATCATACTCAACTGACAGAGTTTCAATTTTACTGCGATTTTGTGAAGCATTGTGAACAATTATCATTATCTTGTTTTCATTTTTAGAGTGATTTCTTCATTTTTCCTTGTGTCAAGCTATGCTTAAAAAAAAAGTTGATGCATTGCGGTGATGCTTAATTGTGAGAAAATAATGTCTGGTCTGTCAGACGGTAACAATGGAGCCGCCCTAATATTAAACTTGTCGGATCGCAAAGAGTTTTGTGTCAGCTTTAGATTCCATAATATATATTACAGAAATAGAAATACTTTTCAAATAATGATTCCTTTTTATCTAGAAATATTTGACACAACAAATTCCCCATACATGGTGATAGCCTATAAATGTGTAATGTACCGTATTGAGGCAATGTACCAACAGAATAATATTTGCAGGGTTTGATAAAATGGGGACCAATGTGACCACCGGTTGTTCAAAGACGGATTTTGAGAATACTTATGTGTACTGCAGGGTACAGGCACAACTTTCAAAATGGAACAAACTTCATTTATTTTGAGTCTTTATTATAGATTTTTGTGTTGTTCTCTCTTCTCTCCTGGATGACATTTTTAAATCAGTGACTTGACTAGCATGTAGGAACTCTGCATTGGTGGAAATAAATTTTAGTTGTAGCCACAAAGATATTTTGTAGACCCCTCGATAAAAGCCCACTGGGATGAAAGACTCACACAGGCTTACGCTTCCGTTGAAAATCCCTTTTAATCCTGACTGAAATATTAGAGCCAGTTAACTAGTCACATTCCATCTATCATTGTATCTTATATTGCTTTATTTATATCCTCAGGTAAACTTTGTGCTGTTGCTAGTATAAAGATGGCAACATCATCTTGTATTTCAGCTTCAGACAATCTGTATTTCCATTGGTTGACATTTCTATTTGTTCATCGCGATTACCAAGGAACAGGTTGTGGTACGCATTTGCTGCACTCAATTGAATGTCATTGTTGGGATACGCTTAACAGGCCAATAAGGGTTGAAGCAGCAAGAAAAGCGATCCATTTCTTTGAACGAAACGGCTATAAAAAGATTGGTGAAACATTTGAATGCATTTATTCTGGATCACCGTTGTTCAGGTTTCTTCAAATAATGGAAATGGAAGTAAAAGAAGATGAAGCGTGGTAGGCCGATACTTGTTATCCTATCCTGCTAGAGGTAATTTTCTTAACTTTTCTCTCACTCTTTTCAAATCAATTACTAACCTACGCATGAATTTCAATACTTAGAGTTATCCACCATGTAACTATATAAGTGGTTTGATTTTGGTAGTCCTGTAAAGACCATGAATGAATATGATATTTTGTGGTTTGTCAACTATATGATGAATAATTTTGTTTAACAAGACAGATTATAGATTCATTGCTTTTGCCCTATTTACTCCTAATTGTCCTATTGTTGTTACAAATGCATATTTAAATAGAAAATATTTGCAATACTTAACATATGTCATTTCTAGTTGCAAAGCATTGATCTTTTCCTCCATGTTCATTGTTCAGGTAGCACAAAAGTTTGTTTTGCTGACACAGTATTTCCTGTGTTCTCAACATCTATTCACCTATTCACAAGGCATTGCAAAATCTCTTCAAAATAGTAACCACTTGACTTCTGAAACAGCTACTAATAATTTTTATGCGCTCTGTTTTGATTATCAGCAAACATTAAAACATTACTTGACTAGCTCAGTTTACTTTGATGTTCCAAAGTTTGATGGCTGGAGCGAGCCACTTCTGAATTTGCTCTATAGTTCCGGAATCTAGGATTACTACGTTTGTCGGACCCTGGCTGTACTATCAGTTTTTATAATAGTGTATATGGCTCATTATTTAATGGTCACGCTTAATTTCTAACCCAGATAGCATGTTCATTGTTTAGGTCCCATATCAAGCAAACCAGTACCCTGTCATCTGAGCAAGCTCCCTCCCTCAGCGCGTACTTTATATATACTTCAGTATAAACAAATAAAATGAGTAAAAAATGAGACATCCGATTCTCGCTATAGTTACTCTGAGTTTCATTCCAAACGGCAATCAGGAAAGTATAGATTGTATTATTTACAAATAAACATATCGATGCACAACTAGATGCATTGCATGACAGAATGTTACATTTAATTGGGCTAGTTTATACTGTTAGCTATTGTTTAATTATTGTCGTTTTTTTTTTCAGTTTTTGAGTTATCTTTATTTTCGTTTCCTCATTTCCTAATGAGTTCCGATCTTTTGTTTAGCAGGTCATTTTGTTGTAACTAATTATAATATAAAGCTTTTCTAGTAAACGAAGGTTGCATTTCCTTGAAGTATTACTTAATGTCAATACTCGGAGTAGGCCTAGCGAGGACAGTGTGTCTCTTTTTTTATTCATTTTATTTATTTATTAAAACTCTGATATTTATCATTGAGCACTATTCCTACGCAAGTGTAGACAGCTTCACATCATTATTTCTCTATTTATTAGTATATATATATTTCAGTTACTTTACGACACATTATACTGCAGTTATAAACCTTTATAATTAATAGTTATATTTTTACTTTATTACAGGCAAGAAAAATGAATCTTCGTCAAAATCTCCAACCAAAATGCTTTTTTCAAAGATGAATTCCTATGCTTGATAATTGATACCATTCGTGAGATGCTTCCTAAAGTTGCATTATTCCATCTTTCGATACATTTGGTGTGTAAACTGGCTTGATGTACTTTTATCAGCAACTCAGAAGGTGGGACATCCGAACATAAAAGTGCAGGTTGTAGCCAAGATTCCCAAGAATGTCTAAAGATATCCCTGTGCATTATTTATTTGCAAACAAAAATTGATGCAGAATAATTTGCAGTAGATGATCCGCCGTTATGGAATACAGTTGGTTATCCTGTGGTACTAGCATGTTATGGAATACAGTTGGTTATCCTGTGGTACTAGCATGTTATGGAATATAGTTGGTTATCCTATGGAACTAGCATGTTATGGAATATAGTTGGTTATCCTATGGAACTAGCATGTTATGGAATATAGTTGGTTATCCTATGGCACTAGCATGTTATGGAATACAGTTGGTTATCCTGTGGTACTAGCATGTTATGGAATACAGTTGGTTATCCTGTGGCACTAGCATGTTATGGAATATAGTTGGTTATCCTATGGAACTAGCATGTTATGGAATATAGTTGGTTATCCTGTGGCACTAGCATGTTATGGAATATAGTTGGTTATCCTATGGAACTAGCATGTTATGGAATATAGTTGGTTATCCTATGGCACTAGCATGTTATGGAATATAGTTGGTTATCCTATGGCACTAGCATGTTATGGAATATAGTTGGTTATCCTGTGGCACTAGCATGTTGATGCTGTGATTTATGAGGCATTGAAAAGAAATTGCGATTGAAGCTAACTCAGTGTAAACAGAAGTTTATGATTTCAATTTGGAAACTGAAGTGATTGTTCCTTTTATATCTGAATGGACCTTAATCAATGGATACATATACCTACCTACGCATGTAGTAGCTCTAAACATTGAACCATTGCGGGGACTGAAGTTTAGATACATCACTTTATTCAAGTTTGAACAAATTTTACCGTCATTACCAACTACCAATAGACCTAAAGGTTTGTATTTCTAGAGCTAAGTAGAGTATGAACATACTGCGGGACCTCTATCAATGTTATTGATTATGACATTCTGGGATTGATATAAGACAATTCTGCTCGCTTACACGGTGGAAGTTCATTTAAATAGTAATTATAGTAAGTAATGTCATTTAACTAAAATGTAACAAATATATATGATTAACTAAGGATAGAAACAGAAAAATGGCATTTTGATTGTATTATAATAGCCCTTACCAATAATGATTGGTTCATAGAAGAACAATAATCGATTACGCTAATTAGTCCAATAGACCTGTGCAAAAATACACTTAAACCTGAAACAAATTGCAACACAAATTCTTTTTGCACAGATACATAGTATAATCTTCATTGAATGACATATCAAAAATCGACATAAATCTATGCTTGCAAAATTATATAATTTTGATGCTGAAGACAGTGATTTTGATGTTAAAAATCGTGATTTTCTTGCTTACGAAAACGAAGGCGCTGAGTTGTTTTTCTGCCTTAGGAACCTGGACCTGAGCTCAAAACAATGGCATAATGGCAACCAGATTTTACAATCTTTATCTAAATTTTCGTTGGACTCTGAGCTTGAACTGCGTTTAAACCTACATAGCTTTTGCCTACAACGGATATATAATATACCTCCATCGATTTAAATAATATGATGAAAAGGTGAGTAACTGATAGCCTATCATTATTTCTTTCCTTGCTTGTTATTATTATTAAGCATAATTGTTTCAGATTCAGCATAGACTAAACATCCAATATGCCTAACGCCTAAAGGCATCCATATGAAATTATGAAGCCAATTGAAATAGACATGTTTATAGTAGGAGTTCCTTTACTGTATTTCCTAACAGGAACTACCGTAGGCGTACTGAATAATTATACCTCGTTAGGGTAGCCATAATATTATGACATAGACATATAGGCTACTTGTTACTTCTGTGCCACAGACTCATTGCACAATAGCGACAGATGACAAGGCCTACCGTTCAAGTAGATCGAAACCTGTTGTAATATTCAAACTGAACTGTTGCATTGCTGATAAACTTTACTTTATTTAAAATATGATTAACTAACCAGTATCATTTTAGTCCACTAAACTATTAATCTCAATGATCAAGATAGAAAATATATTTTACGTTGTTCATGTTGTGACATGTGAATTGTCATTTTGTCTGCACTGCTATGGCTTCTGAGATTGAAGCGTTTTGTATAATATGTAAAGAACTGTTGGGTAACAACAGTGATGAGATTGCAAAATTGGGTGAAAAAGGCTGTAATGGAATAAACAATGCTGCTGAACGGGGAGATTTTAATTTGAAGGCATTGGTTGGAAACAGAGTGCACATAGAATGCAGGAAAAAGTATGTAAATAAATTGTTAATAGCCAGAGAAAAAAAGATTGACAAATCAGCACAAATAATACCTTCTGGGCAGAAATTGTTAAGATCTGAATTAAAAGTATTTAAATTTGGTACTGATTGTTTTTATTGCGGAGAAGAAGTGTCATTTACAAGACAGATGCACCGGAAGTCATTTTGTGTCAGAGTGCTAGAAGTTAAGGATGCTGTAATGGGAGCATGTATGAAAAGAAGCGATGAATGGTCCAGGATTGTGAAAGCAAGATTGGAGTCTGTTATTGATTTACCCGCAGCTGATGCCTTGTACCATCAATCTTGCAGTGTCAATTTTAGAACACAAAAAGGCGTACCGCTACAATTTGACAATGAACCAGCAGCTAAGAGGAGAAAAAGTGGAAGACCTGAAAACCATGGCAGGCGTGAAGCATTCTTGAATGTAGTCAAATTTCTTGAAGAGCATGATGATGAGCAAATTACAATAAATAGTTTAATTGAAATAATGGCAATATATCTTGCTAATACATCAGATGAAGAACCATATAGCCGCACTTATATGAAAAGCCAACTGATTGAATATTTTGGTGATAACATCTTGATCACTGCAGTAGATGGAAAGTCAAGTGTTGTAACGTTGCGCAAGACTGGTTATGCAATTTTACAGCAGTTTCATGAATCTAATTGTAATAATACTACTTCAGAAAAAGAAAGTATAATTGTAACTGCTGCAAAACTAATTCTAAGTGATATAAAATCCATCACCTCTTCCCATGACTTTTATCCCTCGAGTAGCACCGTAGAAAATGTTTCAAACTGTTTGGATTTTCTACCAGAAACTTTATTAATATTTTTGAAAACCATGATTGAATCAAAACATTCTGATGTGAAAATTGCATCCATTGGTCAAGCTTTGATGCAGGCATCAAGACCCCGAGCTATCTTGGCCCCTTTGCAAGTTGGTCTTGCTATTCAGTTACAGCATAGATATGCATCTAGAGTACTTATTGACTCTCTGTATTCTCAGGGATTTTGTTCTTCATATGACGAGGTTAAAAAATTTATAAACAATGCTGCCGTTTATCAAGAAACAAAAATTCCCAATTATGATAATGAATTTATACAATATGTTGCTGATAATGTCGATCATGACATTAGAACTATTGATGGCAATAATACTTTCCATGGAATGGGAATGATAGTCACTATCACTCCTGGAAGTTTATTAGATGTATCAGTACCACGAAAAAATATTAAACCTGTAGATGTTGCTATTGCTGGGAAGCTTGATATTTTTTATCAAAACGTGGTTGTCCCGTGTAAAGAACAAAATAAATATATAAAGCGTAAGGTGATAAATTTTATCAAAGATGAAACTTTTAATTTAGAATTATTGTTCAAATCGTCTGCATTGTTTGGTGAATTACGTCCTTCATGGTCTGGCTTTATGCAACATATACATAATGGTTCAACTCATCCTGGAAAATCATCTGTATTATTTCTACCTATGATAAACATGAAATCAACTGATGCTACATGTATATTTTCTACATTAAAATTTATTAGCAAACATGCACATTTTCATAACACTACAGCCATTTTAACTTTTGATCAACCGTTATGGTGGAAAGCGTATCATATAATTCGCAATGAACCTGAGGGTAGTGACTTGAGCAATATATTTTTACGTCTTGGTGGTTTTCATTTAGCTATGAGTTTTCTTGGTAGTATAGGACATTTGATGGGTGGATCTGGTATTGAAGAGATACTAAATTTAATTTATGCTCCAAATGCTGTAAAACATATGCTTACAGGCAAAGCAATTTCCAGAGCAATTAGAGGTCATTTTTTGATTGATAATGTATTGAACATTTTGCTATTTGCTGATATTTTCAAATTAAATAATCAAAACAGTGAACAATCTGATGCTAGCATTTCAACAGATTCAGTTACTTCTAAAGATGATTTATATGAACATCTTGTACTTTCTGTACATAAAACTGAAGATATTGAAAAACTGAATGGGTTATATACCAAATTAATGTCAAATGAGCTTTGTGCCACCAAAGTAAATGAAAACAAAATTTTTGGTGATATTGCTCAAAAATTGGAAAATTTAAAGAAGACCATGTCGGGAGACCGTACTGCTTCTTTATGGTTGATGTACATGGATATGATAGATCTTCTGAAATTATATATTAAAGCTGAGCGGCTAGGGAATTGGTTGATTCATGTACAAACTATGTCTGAAATGATCCCTTACTTGATTGCTACTGGTCATAACCATTTTACTAAATCAATAAGACTATATTTGCAATCAATTGATAATTTTGAACAAGAAAATCCAGAAATGTACAAGACATTGAAGGAAGGTTACCATGTTGTAAGAAGGAGTGACAGAGAGTGGTCAGGTATTTGGACTGATTTGGCAATTGAGCAGATTTTGATGCGTAGCCTGAAAACAAGTGGTGGCTTAACTAGAGGCAGTGGCTTTGATGAGCAGCAAAGATTGTCATGGATTTTATCTATGCCAGCATGTGCAGAATTCAATAGAGTAATGCTAGAACTTACAGGTGTGGGTTATAAAACTGGTGAACAGAACAAAGATTTGTCTGAAGCTAGACAAACAAAAGATTTATGTGACTTAAAAACGATATTATACGAGTTGTATTCACGAAATCCATTTAGTGGGTTCAATCTTCTAACTAATTTGATTACAGGTGTTGTCGCAAACGAAAAGGCAAACCCACACCTTGCAAAGTCCATTGGCTGTAAAGCCCTTTCAACTATGGATGGACAGCTTGTTTCTGAATATGTGTTTAAAAAAAATATGACTGTGGTTACAATGACATCAAAAACGTTAATTAAGTTGGATGAACAAGAAATTCATGTGGATCCACAACTTTTATTCCAGAGATTAATTTTAGCCTCTAGGCTTAGTTTAGATCTACAAAGTATATTCAGATATGAACTTTGCACGTTCCCATCTTCATTATTTGATACAAGTTTGATGCTTCGTGAAGCCCACAAAGCAGATTTTGCAGATAAAGTATGGGAATTAGCTAAATCTCCTATCAATTTAGTAGAAAATGTTGAACAATTTGTACTAGATGGAGGAGCTCTGCTCCATAGAATTATATGGCCATCAAAAAGTACCTTTGGAGATATCTGTGTGTTGTATTGTAAATATGTAAAGAAAAAATATGGATATCCAATAATTGTCTTTGACGGCTACAGGGAAGAGTTATCTACCAAATCTGTTACCCATCAGCGTAGGAAACAAAGTAAAATGGGATTAAGAGTTAAAATAGCAAAAGACCTGATTTGTACAATTAAAAAAGACGACTTCCTTTCAAATGTAGAAAATAAACAAGATTTTCTACTGATGTTGTCCGAGTATCTTCTTGAATCTCGGTGTCTTTGTTTTCATGCATCTGGTGATGCAGACAGCCTTATTGTGGCAAAAGCAATAGAAAGTTCCAGGTATCAGAATACTGTTTTGGTTGGCGACGATACTGATTTGTTAATTTTATTATGTTATCATGCAAATGACCTATTATCACATGATCTGTATTTTAAGCCAGAAGAAAAAAAAAACTCAAATAAAAACCGTACGTGGAAAATAAAATTGGTTAGAGAGATTATGTGAAGGTGAAGATTTATGTGACAATGTATTATTTTTGCATGCTTTTCTCGGTTGTGATACTACCTCAAGAGTGTTTGGATTTGGAAAAGGTGTATCCTTGAAAAAGTTTAAATCTGATAAAAATTTTCAAAATTCAGCAGAAATTTTTACTAAGAAATTAATGACTAAAGATGCTATATCTGCAGCAGGGGAGCAGGCATTTCTGGCTTTATATGGTGGTTCTCAAAAAGAAACACTTGACATACTGCGTTATCGCCGCTATTGTGAAAAGGTTGCGAAATGCAAAGTTGAAGTCAAACCAGAGCAACTACCACCAACGTCAGCTGCTGCAAAGCAACACTCATATCGAGTATACCTACAAGTTCAGCAATGGATAGACATTGAGTGTGATTTGCTACCAACTGAGTGGGGCTGGAAATTCTCCAATGGAAAAGTTTTACCCGTGATGACAGATCTTCCACCAGCACCTGATTCAATTTTGCGCATTGTTAGATGCAACTGTTTAAGTGATTGCAGTGGTATGCGCTGCACATGTAAAAAACATAATTTAGATTGCTCTCCTTTTTGTGGACATTGCAAAGGATCTGACTGTGCAAATTCGCAATTACCAATTCATGACGTCAATGATGTTAACATTGATTGTTCAAGCAACACAGACCAATAGATATCTAGATAGATAGTTTCTTATAATTTCATAATTTTATACTTGAATATTTTGAGATGGGCTGAAGTATACTTACTGATAATAATAATGTAAATATTAATAGCAACTGCTATTACTCACAGTAAGTCAGCATTACAATTTAAAGATATTGAAAGATATAGCTGGTCAAACATCTTATTTTATCTATCATTTTATTGCAGATAAATACGTCAAAAGTCATGCAATCCATATCATTGTTATATATAGCTTTAAAGTAAATACAATTTAGTATTACAGTTTATTTTAATCATCTATGTTTGATTCTGCTTTGTAAATACTGTTTAAAATAATTTAATAGTTCAACCGATCGTTGGCACATAAATTAGTTGTTTTTATTGATCTCTTTACTGCCTCAATTAATACTTTATTTTTTGGAAATTTCAATTCTTACTTCATCCTAGGGAAGCTTAGACCCTGAGGTTGAATTACATAACATTTGTTCTAAATTTGAAAATCATCAAGGCCAATAAACGTCTGATACTATCTTAGCCTCGTTTTCATGTCTTCATTGTAAGCCCCTAATCTTAAAATCTTAATTCTGACACTTTGCATGGGTAGATTTTTTTAGATTTTTTTTTAGACACTCTCCTGTACCCTCTAAACAAGTCTGTGCAAAAAGAATTTGTGTTGCAATTTGTTTCAGGTCATCCACAGGTCTATTGGACTAAATTATTAACATGATATACTGTATGCTAGTGATCTGATTGTGAAACGCATGGACCCGGTTGTATAAAACATCCTATCAGATTCTACAATTTCATAACTTTACGTACGTGTACGTACGTCCGTTACGCGTGAAAATAGCCGCAAAATAAACGCGTGAAACTTGGAGTAACGGAATAGGCTTTTGCCTTGATATCTCGGTTTCAATTCTATAAGTTTACGTTTTCTATACGAGGGCCTACGAACATATGCGGTTGCTATTGGCTGGTAATTTTAACGGCAATAAAGTATTCAATAAACTACTTAAACATATCCTATGTACCATCTAAATTTGCAATATATGATGTTTCATGCAATTTAGTAGAAACTTGCATGAAGCCGCCTCAGTAAATGAAACGAAATGGCAACATTTGAAATACATTGTTTGATGATGTACAACATAATCGTACAATGTTACGAAACTTTTACAAATGTTTGCTACTGAAATCCCATTAATTAGTACTATACAGCCTTCTTATTTAAAAAATAACGCCTATATGCATAATCACGATGAAGATACTTAACATAACGGAAATAGCAAAGTATAGTAATTATAGTGTCTATATACCATAATTAATTAGATAATGAACGAAATGAACACGAACAGTTTGGGAAAACATCTTATGGATTCCAGGATCATTTGAAATTTGTCCTTTTATATGTTCTTCCTCTGTAATGAATTTAGCCGACGATAATAAATTTTATGATGATATATGCGATAAAAAACACAAAATAATTGGAAAGTGAATGTGATGTGAAAAGAGAGAGTTAAAAAGTTATTATTTGCCATTGTTAAAAAGTAAATTACCGTTCCGATAAATTCAATAGACAAATTAATGAGATTATTATATGAATATTCATGTAACTTTTTAACTCTCTCTTTTTACATTGCCTGAAGATGATTTTAGATTAAATCGAAACTGCTGCACCAATTATTGTGTGTGTTTTTATCGCATATACCATCATGGAATTCATGTCAAGTAGACCTTTACGAAGGTAACACATTTCGATTGAGAATTATTGATATGTCCAAGATACATTGATTATATGAGCTGGTTAATTAGTTGAATGTTTTATTCACAAACGTCTGTATTTATATGGTATTCATCGGTGAGATTTTCGCAGATCTTAACTGCCATATTTTGATTCTCCTGGGTCTTTCGTCAACAGCATATATGTTCTCCTTACTAACGAAGGAATTTCTCAACAGGCTATTAAAAGATTGCCTGATTACTGAATGCTTTGCAACGTAAAGTATTGGTTTAACAAAGGAGTACACCACCTCCAATATGAACACCGTGTATTTCAGCTCCACCTTAATTCTTAAATTCCATAATGCCATAACATTGTAAACAAAGAAAGGGGAGTGCAAAATGGAGAAAACTGCAAGCAGCCATAATGCGTTCAACGTTCCATTAACGTTTCTATCTTGATATTGTTCTTTTAGACTTGATCCTGACAACTGTATGTTCAATTCTAATCTGTGGGTTTCTCGTAGGAGATACGGAGCAAACAAGAGAAGAAAAATCGATAGCAGTATGGATGATACTCTGGGAAGGCCAAAGTTTGAACCAAATGCTCCTAATACACCACAAAGTAGGGCGAATAAATACACAGTGGTCATACAGGCATATAATTGACTTCCATGCAAACTTCTTGAATAGAAATTGACATGAAACGTAGCCACATATCTTTCTAATAATAACAATATTAACGATGCGAGAGAAATAATGATATATGTAGCAGCAGTTGTTGCAAATATTAACGAAATATTGCATGTCGCAAACTTATCATACAGAAGACACATGACAAATATTGGTGTTGATATCAACGCAAAAATCAAATCCATCCAAGCGACTATGGTTATCATCAATGTCTGTGGTGTTTGGATTCCCTTTGTTGATTTCACTGTCCATATTAGTAATGAATTCAGTATTACATTTGCAACCGCTATACATAATTCAAACGACACAATTGCTCTAATTACGTCATGAGATATTTTTTCAGTAAACATTGAGCGTATGTGATCACAATTGCTTTCATACATTTTTGCATTCATGCAAGTATAAATTTCCACAAAAGGGACCAGTGATGCTAATCTGCACAGCTAATCTGCACACATCCTGTAAACTTTAGAAGTCTCAAGTATGGCCTCACTCTTCCTCATTAATAAACCTATTAATCGATAGCTGAAAACAATTACTGTTATTGGTTCGAGTTCTTCATCTTCTTCTGTTGCTTTTGCATGTTTATAAGCTCAAGTAATTCAGAACAAATTATATCAGCAATTCACGTATCATGTGTTCATGCTTAGTTCATTATTATTTACCAGTGATTGAATCCATTCCATTTTTAATACGAGAATTTTCAAGTTTCAGCTCATTGGCTTTCATTGTCGGCTAGAAAGATACAACAGGCTGATTGTTCAGCTTAATTAAATAGCTTTTATGGATGTGGGCTAATTGTAATAATTTAAGAAAAGAAAGCGATTAGCAGAGATTGTGGTAATAGCCTGTTGTGGATGAGATTTGAACAGGAAAATATAATAATATAACTTAAACATTTTCATTAGTTGATTGTTTTATTCAATATGGTGTATGACTCCATACTGCAATGTAAACAAAGCGGTTTTGGTACTTGTCTATTCCTCATTATGGTGGATTGATATGCTACACAGCTTATAAAGAAATCGAAATAATGCCCTCCACAGAACGTGATTTGGAAATATAGTATTGCATTTGAGTATATTTCCAAACTTTTTCGAAGCTAGTATAATTAGCTTTCTAGATTATAATTAGCGTTTAAAAATGTTAAAAGTATTTACCAGTCAGCAGTATTAGATCATTTAAGAATAGTCTAGAATATAAGAATATTCTACAATTAAATAAATAAATAATCATAACATTACAAATTTATAGTAAAAAATTTTTGTCCCTTGTGGGTCGAATGTACATCAAATAGTAAATAAAATACTGAATATTGAAGAAATTAAAATCAAAGGTATATCACATACAAAGCCTAGAAATTGAACTAATTAAACTTCGAATATGGTCGCTAGCGGTTTTAATTTTTCATCGAGTCTTAGCCAAAAGAAAGTTATACTACGAGCCCACAGAAGATAAAACAGGGCCCATTTTTAGAAAACAGGGCGTGTCGCCAACCCGTTGCCAAAATGTTTTAAACAAAATGACAAGTACTAATTTAGCGCTGGACCTTTGCCTGATGAAAATGTAAATATTGTAAATATAGTTCTACATTTTAAAGACCAACGATCCAGCGATGAAGCCAGGAAAGAATTTAATCGTCTCAACTGTAAAATTAGTGTAAATTTTAATCTAATTTTTAAAAGCAAGAAACTGCTTGATGATCTTCGTCATAGTGAAGAAAACCCCGAGTTTACTTACTACACAATACGTTATATATCGTTTTAAATGTGGTCTGTGTGAAGCATACTATGTCGGTTACACATGCCTGTAATAATAAGTCAAAACAAGACTCGGGGTTGAACGTATAAGAACTTTATTTGAAAACAAAAACAACCCTTCTATACTCTCGCTATGTCTACAAAATGTGCTGCCATTATGGATAGGCCGGGAGCACATGGTTTGCCCAGGGAGAATGGGCAAGAAACTAACAAATCATAACATCTCCCTTCCTTTATAATAAATTATCTGAGGTGAAAACTTATTGTTGATATGATAATAGAATGGTGGTTATAAATCAGTTAATAATTATTGCTAGAATTGTTCAATCAATCGTTGAGTAGGCTTACTAATACGACCAGCTCTTGTGACAATTGGAGATGGATTGTTAGTAGGTCCGAGCACTCTTTCCGGAGCTGTAGATGATGTACCTTCATTTGATCTGTGTTCTGTGGGCTGTGTTTCTTCAGTATCGAGTGTGGTTCTCGGCGTTGGTATGAATGAATCCTTTGGAGCTGCTATTAGGTGTTACCGATTCCGTCGATATACATGGCCACGCTCATCCCTTACAGCATATGATCGGGGTAGCACTTCTGCACTCGCCAGGTGTCTTCATTATTCGGTCTGATTCTTACTTTATCACCAGCGTGTAGCTTTGGAAGTACATGGCTGCCTCTGTCGTATAACTCTTTGGATATCACTTGTCTGTCTAGAAGAGACTGCGAGACTTGTTGTGAGTCAACTGGTGTAGGGCGGAGGAGATCTTGATGAGTAGGAAGTAATGAGCGGGTACGTCTGTTCATCAGCAATTGTACAGGAGATAGGCCAATATCCTGAAATGGAGTGTTCCTGTATTGCAATAAACCCTTGAATGGATCATTGTGATCTCGATGTGATTTTTTGAGGATTCGCTTTGCTGTTTGTATTGCTCTCTCTGCTGCTCCATTAGATTGAGGATATTCTGGCGATGACGGTGTATGCACAAAACCCCATTCACGAGAAAATTTCTTGAAAAGATGGCTTTGACTGAGGACATCGCGAGTGTTGCTGAATTGTGATCCATTGTCCGATATCGCTTCTCCAGGAATGCCAAATCTGGCGAATATTTTTTTTAGATTATTAATGACAACTGGTGCTGATTTGTCACGTAGTAACTCGATTTCGAAGTATTTGGAATAATAATCCGTGACCAGAATGTACGAATAGCCCCCATATTCAAATAAACCCACACCAACTTTTGCCCAAGGAATTCCAGGAATCGTTTGCGGAATCAGTGGCTCTTTCAGTTGACAGTTTCTATATGATAAGCATGTTTGACAAGAGCGCACTTTATCTTTGATTTGACTGGACATTAGGGGCCAGAATACATAATCACGAGCATAAGCCAATGTCTTGGACTCTCTCATATGTGCTTCATGTACTTCATCCAGTATCTCTGACCGTAGACAATTTGGCACAACCAAACGACAACTTTTAAATAGGAGACCATCCTCTCTAGTTAAATCTTCTCTGAAATTCCAGTAGGGAGTGGCTGCTTCGTCAATGAGAAACTTGTTGCTTGGCCAACCATTGAGAACATAGCCCATGACAGTGTTTAGTTTGCTATCTTCTGAAGTGGCTTTTTTAAAACGATTCAATGCATTATGCTCAATGTTGACATTCTGGATTAAATTGATACCAATGACATCCTCTTCTTCTGCATCTATGGCATTATCTATTGCTGCACGGCTAAGGCAATCGGACATCACTTGGAACTTTCCAGGAATATATTTTAATATATGCAAATCATAGCATGTCAGTCTTAAAAGCATTCGTTGGAGTCGAGGAGGAGCTTCAGACAGAGATTTCTTGAATATTACCTCTAACAGCTTGTGGTCGGTCTCAACTATGGTCTTTTTTCCATATAGATAAGAGTGAAACTTTCTCACACCCCAATCTATAGCCAACATTTCTCTCTCGATATTTGCATACCTCTTCTCAGTCTCGGTTAGAGCTGGCGATGCATAGGCGATTGGATTACCTTTTTGAAGCAATACCGCGCCAAGACCCTGACCACTTGCGTCCACGTTTAAGATAGTCTCTGCTTCATTGTCAAAATATGAAAGTACTGGTGCAGAAGTTATGATCTTCTTCAATTCGGAGAAAGCTTCTTCCTGTGGTTTTCCCCAGACAAACGCAATATCTTTCTGTGTGAGACTTGCAATGGGACCTTGAATAGAGGCTTTATTCTCAACAAACTTGTCCAAATAGTTGATTGTACCTAACAATCTCAGAACACCAGCTTTATCCTCTGGAGGGGGCATTTTCAAAATTGCAGCCACCTTTGCTGGATCTGGTTTCAGCCCATTGGCACTAATTGTGTGCCCAACATATTTAACTTCGGAGACACGTAATTTGGTTTTCTTTGGATTGAATTTCAGCCCAATCTGTCTACTTCGCTGCAATTCCTCTTCATCTTTCCCAAATATCAGAAAGTCGTCTACAACGATCTCGACTGGAAGACCATCAAATAGACGCATCATTTCTCTGGTGTAAAGTTCCGGTGCAGGTGATATACCAAATAGCAGCCTTGTGAACCTGTATGGACCCCACGGTATGTTGAATGTGAGTAGCTTTGAACTCTTTTGATTGACAGGCAATTGCCAAAAACCACTACTGGCATCCAACGACGTGAAGATTTTTGCCCCATTTAGTTTTTGAGCAACTTCTTCAACTGTGGTAAGTGGATGTGGTTGACGCTTCAGAGCTCCATTTAAGTCTCTAGGATAAATGCACAAACGTATGTCATCCTTGGTAGGTGGACCATTGTTTGATGTACCTTTGGCTTTCCCGCTTGTCCACCACCAACATTGATGAGACCCATGGGACATGTCCAAGTTCTTTAACAATGATGCCATCATCAGTCATCTTGGCCAATTTTTCCTTCACACCATGTTGTAGAGCGATTGGTAATTTTCTTGGAGAGTGTATAACTGGTGTCACTGATTCGTCAATTTCCAAATGAATTGCATTCGGCAGTTTTCCAGGTTTACTACTAAAATAATCAAGATACTCACACAAAATAGGATCATTTTCAATATCTGCAGTAATTTCATTACGTTGTTTTTCACCAGTAGCTTCTACCAAATTGTCAATTAAATTTAAATTCATAAAACGAACAATCTCTAAATCAATGCAAGCCTCACAGCCTAGCAAAGGAGTGAATTCTCCATCCACAACCAGTATCTCTATTGGAACTGTTCGTTCTTTGTGTGTAATAGGCAATGTAATTGTTCCCATAGGTAAGATAGCCTTTCCAGACATCCACCCTTTTAATTTAAGGCTTTATTTCACTTTCTTTAGAGGTTTTGCTTTCAATTTTTTGTAGACAGAGAATGGAATGACTGTACAATCTGCTCCAGTATCGGCCTTCATGTTCACACTGATACCAGCTATTTCTAGGCTTACCAGATTTTTCTTTCCTTTCACATTTTTATGTATAGCAGAAAATTTCCACCGAGGAAAAATATACATGAACTTCTTCGTCGTCACTACTCTCTATACTGGTGTTACAAACAGCATTGACGTTAGTAGTCTTTTTCTTTTTCTTACATACTCTAGAAAAATGATTGTCTCCTTTACAAATATGGCACTTCTTTCCATATGCAGGACATTTTGAAGGATGTGTAAATTGGTGACTATAACCACAGAATTTGCATTTTTGTTGTGTTGTTGTTGTGCTGGCTCGACCTGAAGATTGTAAGCTGTTGATTTCAGAGGTTTGATTGGATATTACGGAACTTTGCTTGCTTGATAATTTTGTCTTTTGCAGCTCAGCTGCCTCAAATGTGCTGCCCCAGCTAACTCTGCTTTCTTTAAAAGCTCTCCTCTAAGATCTATTGACCTCACGCCACCCACTATGCGATCCCTGATTAAGGAATCCTTCAGTTCACCAAATTCACATGTTAACGATAATCTTTTTAAATCACTAACAACATGGTCAATCCGCTCCCCTTCTTGTTGTGCACGTTGGTTAAATGCAAAACGTTCATAGATGACATTTTTTCCTCCTTGACAATGTGACTGGAATTTATTACATTCATCTTGGTAACTATTGTTTTGCCAATTTTGAAAATCCTTATTCACATATTAATTGACTTCTTATTTGAGTATGAGGGTTCGAATACGGGGTCGAATACAAACACACGGACGATTCATAAGTTCATAACAATTTATTTCGTAATCATCTCATGTTTCAATATATATAATTTCTAAAATGTTGTATGATTTCGTTTCGAATGTAGCTTCTCATACTGAAGTTTCTGAATTAGTCTAGGCTTTTCTAAAGGTATATTTTGCTTACATAATCAAAATTATTTTAAAATATTTCGCAAGCTATAAAAATAACATAATGACGTAAATCAACACAAATAACATGACGTTTATATTAAAAAAATGGCGGATATAAGATTAATCGATCACTCCCCCTTAGTGAGAAGTTTAATTTAACAAATTTTGAACGATAGATGAGATCAATCTTTATTCATATAATTATCTTATTCTTTTTATACCAGCCAGGATTTCTTCTGTACCGTTGATGGCTTTTGCATCTATTTCTTCTTTTGTTGCCAATAGAATAAGCTTTGCAATAGGTCTATCATAACTTCCAGCTTTGTTTTGAATCTTCACCTTCCTGACAAGTCCATCTGTACCAGGGAACGTTTCAGTTACCATAGCGACTGGCCATATTGCTCTCGGGGTAATTCCATTTAAGTTGTTCTTTTTTTCCAAAACAATATCTCCAACTTCCAGGTTTCTTCTTTGTGAAAACCACTTATTTCGACATAATAGACGATTTGGCATATTCGATGACCAATAATTCCAGAAAATTTGAATACGCTTCTGAATTGATGCCATACGATCTTTTGGATGTATTTTATTTTCATCTTGTGGCTGTGGAAGAGTCAGATGATGTCCATACAGCAAGGAATTTGGTGTTATAATCTCGTTCATATCAATAGGATCCGCACTTGAGTTTGGCCAAAGTGGTCTTGAATTTATAAGATAAGCTACTTCAGCAAGAGCAGTCATCCATTCATCAGGCTTTAAAGTGTTGTTATAGCAATCTGCCATGGCGTCCAATGCTTTTCTGACCAAGTTGACAAATGTCTCAACAACTCCATTGTGATGGGACGCAGTAGGACAATTCCATAACCATTGGAAACCATTTCCTTTAATTCCGTTTTCTAGCACTTTTATATCCCATTCTTTTACTAACTTTTCTACTTTTGGAGATGCTCCAATTAAATTTGGTCCATTATCGCTGTACAGTTGTACAGGCTGAATTCCTTTCAAGCTGACGAATCTCCTAAGAGCCATTAGAAATTTTTCAGTTGAAAGACCTTCCCCACCTTCCTGGTCGTAACAGAACTCAAGGTGTATTGCCCTTGTGACGGTGCATACAAATAAGGCTACATGAGCATCTTTCACAGTTCCACGGTATAGCTTCGTTTTAAGTGGACCAAAGAAGTCGACAGCAGATGACCAGAAGGCAGGTTTGTCACAGTCCAGTCGAAAACTTGGGAGTTGACCCATCTTTTGTTCCAACAGAGGACGTTTCCTTCTTCTGCAGTATAGACAGTTCTTTCCAATTGTTTTCAATATTCTGTTGACTCCAATTATCCAGAGTCCTGATTGTTCAATCGCAGATCGTGTTCGGTTGACTCCGCAGTGTCCTGTTTGTTCATGAAATTCTTTCGTAACCATGTTGATGACTTTTTTGTGATTAGTATAATGGTCATTTTCTTTGTTCCTTTTACATTTCGGAATGATTATTGGTGCTGCTAAGTCGGGCTTGAAATCTTTAAGGTGTTCTAATCTTCCACCTAATCTGTAAATTTTGTCTTCGTCATCAATGAAAGGACAGAGTTTCTTGAAATTCTTATCGTCAAAGTTAGTATTTCTTTGCAGAGCTTGATATATCTTCATTTTACCTCCTTTGTGATCAGTCTTGTTTGATTTTTCTGAAATTTTGTTAATTGCTTCTTCCATTGAGTTGCTATCTGCTGCAATTTGTAGTATTTGTTTACATTCTTCATCACTCATCTTTGTAATTGTGTTTGCAACCGAGAAGTAAGCATTCACCTTCTTTGCTATACAGGTCTTCTTTTTGCGCTTTTTTCTTTCAGGTTTTATTTCAGTCAAATCTTTTCTTAGCTCAATTTCTTTAGTGATATTTGCTGTTTCAAATTCTGGAATAATCTTTTCTTGTAAGAATTTCGGTCCTTGGTGCCATTGCTCTAAGTCTACATTGTTCGGTTTTGTCAGTGCATCTGCAGCATTCTCTTTAGAAGGAACATAATGGAAATCTTCAATCTTGGTTGTTTCTTGAATCTCGTTAATTCTCGCTTCAACAAATGCCTTCATCTGAGGAGTTCTTGATCTAATCCAATGCAATACCACTTTAGAATCAACCCAGTATGAAATTGTGCTTGGTTTGATCATTAATGCTGAGACAATGTTCTTTACTAGTCGAGACATTACTAGTGTAGCAACTAATTCCGTTCGAGGTATTGTCCAACCTTTGACTGGTGTTACAAAAGATTTGGCTGCTACAAAGTGTACATTAAATGTGCCATCTTCTCTTTTCTGTCGTAGGTAAACGCATGTGCCAAAAGCTTTATCTCCGCCGTCGGAAAATGCATGCAGCTCAGGCAATTCGGTGTTGTTTTCTTCAGTGATGCAGCGCTCAATTTTGGTTGACAGCTTTCCTTCTAATTGTTTGAATCTATCCACCCAGTCATCAGCATCTTCTCCCACTATGGCTGTGTCCCAATCATATTTTTTTCTCCACAGTTGTTGTAAAGGAATTCTCAAGTTTACCAATGCTGGTGACAGAATTCCGAGAGGGTCCCAAACTTTGGCTATCATGCTTAAAATGATTCTTTTTGACAGTTTATGTTCTTGGGTCTTTGAAGATGCATCAATTTCAATCTTTGGTAGTTTTTTCAATTTCAGTGAGATTGTATCTATGTCTTTCTCCCAGTAGTGACCCAAAATGGTTGTATCACGATTTTCTGATAGGTTATTACTGTCTTCAATCTTCTTGTTCATTTTTTCTTCTAATTCAATGGAATTGGAATGCCATTTCTTTATTTCAAACTTTGCTTTTGATAACAGTTGAGTTGTTTCTTTGATGACTTGTTCTGCTTCTCTAGGTTGATTTCTGGAGCTGGCAACATCGTCCATATAGATGTGATTCTTTACGATGCTTGATCCAATTGGATAGTCCTTTCCAAATTTTGTTGCCAAATAGTGAAGACTTTCCTGTGACAAATCAGGACTTGGAGGGTCACCAAAAACAAGTCTTTGCCATTCATAAGCAGTTGGGTTTTCATTTCCTTCTTCAATCCATAGGAATCGATGATACTTTCGATCTTCTTCAGAAATGCTGATCATATTGAACATTTTTCTTATGTCTCCTGTGAATCCAATCTGTTGCTCTCTGAAACCAATGAAGACCTTGAACAATGAGTTTAGTAAATCTGGCCCCTTTTCCAATGCTTTAGCTACTGATTGTCCACGGTAGATCTTTGCAGAGTTCCAAACTACTCTTTTGGGAGTTGATGCACTATCATCTCTTTCAACTAGATGGTGTTCTAAGTAATGGGCCATTTCTCCTTCTTTGAGTTCTACCTTTTTCACAAATCCAGATTCTATTACTTCTTGAATTGCTCTTTGGTAGTCCTCCAATTTGTTTGTTTCTTGCAGTCGTTTTACTTTCCTCTTAAGATTGGTTGAAACTTCTTTGTAATTATTTGGTAGTCCTTCTGGATAGCCAGGTTTCCAAGGTAATCTGACTTCTATTCTCCCATCTTCATTGATTGTCGTGTTTTCTTTTGCTATCTTTATAAATCTAGCTTCTTCGATTTCCTTATCTGTACAAACACAGCGTTGCGTTGTGTTAACACCAACCAAATCTGACATCATTAGTGTGCTCATATTTTCAGTAGATGATATGTCTGTTTCTTCTGCTAGTGTGACTGATGTGACTTTTCTTGTTGCTCCTGACTTCTTACTGACATGAGTTGTTCCACCAACGATTGTCCATCCTAATGGAAACTCGATTCCAATTGGGGCTGATTTGCTGCTCTCTTTCGTCATTCTTTGTAATTCTGTGTGTAACTCTTGAGCATCTCTCCCAATGATAACATCAATCTCACCACCATCTGTGTCTACAACTTCCTTGATTTGATTCAAATGTTCATTTTTTGCAAAGAATTCTTTGTGAAGTGATGCTGCTGCGCCACATGGTCTTTTCATTGCATAAGCTGTAATTCTTCCTTTCTCTGCCATGGGCTCCAAACGTCCTACAGTGAGTTCATACTTCTGTGTGACTTCTTTATGATGGCTTCCTCCAACGACTTCATAATGAATAGTAGTGTCTTCACCTTGAAGGCCTAATGATTCTACAAAGTTTCTTCGAACCAGAGTTGTATCAGCACCTCCATCCATCAAACATGTTGCAGCTCTAATTTGTGTTGTACCATCAGCATTTTTATAACCAGTTTTTATCCAGATCTTTAGTACAGGTAGTCTTGTTGCTGTAGATTCTTGTGAACTGTTGAGACGTTTCGTTGTTGTGTTAGTTGATGCTGTCCTCTGTGTGATATTGGCTGTTGAGGCTTCTTGATTTGAATATGTACTTCTGTGCAGTAAACTGTGATGTTTCTTTCTACAATGTTGACATGTTACTTCTGATTTGCATTGTGGTCTAATGTGACCCTTTCCAAGACATCCAAAGCAATGGCCTTTGCTTTTACAGTATTCAGATCTCTCTGCTACTTCAAATTCTTTGAACTTGTTACAATCTTCTAATCCATGTTTTCCATTGTTACACAGTTGACAATTGAGGTCATTGGTTGTTTGCAAGACGTTGACTTTTGCTTCTTTGAAGTTCCTTGACTCTTTCTTTGATAATGTTTGCTGTTTCTTTTCTGTTCTGTAAGAATTTGATGATAACAGTCTTCTTTCCAAGAATTCTAAAATATAGTCGGCTGAGAGTTCTTCTTCTTTCATGTTCATTTTTCTTGCGATTCTGTTTTCTTGTGCCAACTGGTCTTCAATTTGATCTTCGAATTCCGCTCCTGTCTTTCTCTTCAAATCTTTGATGAATTCCTCATCTTCTGTACGGTTTCCTTTCCCAAAATCTTTTAGGTACATCATATGCGTACGTATTGTTGTGACAAATGTTTGGATTACGTTTTGGTCTTTATCTTGTATAGGTTTTAATTTTCGGAAATTCCACATCAGTTCATCAGATATTTTTTTGTCAGTTACAACTAACTTTAACGCTTTCCATGCTTCGACTAATGTTGAGCGTCCTTCAATAGTTGTATGGTAAGACTGTGGTATTGATTTTTCAAGCCATTGTAGCTTGACATCATCATCCAAAACTCCGGCATTGTTCATTGCTGAAGTAAATCGCTTTTGGAAGGTTGGAAATCCTTTAAATTCTCCATTCCATGAATTGGGGGTGAATCCAGCTAAACGAATAGATGTTTTGTTTGAGTGTGTTGCCTTGCCCTCTATGTTAATTGCTCTGATGGCTGCAACTGCAGCAGCTTCAGCTGCTGTTTTTGATAAATCTTTGAGTAATTCTATTGTGATTATGTTGTCATCTCTTTTGGTTGCATTTCCACTTTCGTTTTCTTTGCTTTGTTGCCCCTCTTCATGGGTGAGTTCATCCTGATGTCTTTGATTTCCTGCTGTGATTTCTTTTTCTTTGTTATTTTCTGTTGGTCTTTCTCTTTCTACAACAGAGTCTGCGTCGTCTCCGTCGTTGTTTACATCGGTGACGTCATTTTGATCATTTTGTTCGAAAGAGGCTGATTCATGATGGCTGCTTTCACCTCCTGCGTTTTCTTCATTAATGTTTACTTGATTATTTTGCGTTGCGGCGGCGATCTCTAACGCGCGTTTGTGAGTTTTTTCTGCTTCATTTTCTTCAAGTTCATGGATCATCTTCGTAGTTTCTGCTCTGATTTCAAAGTGAAGTTTTCTGCATTCATCAACTCTGTGATCTATTTCCAATTCTAATTGGCCATTTAAAGCGTTATTTTCATCGAGCACGTCTAGGTAAGTCGACGCTGTTTCTTCTACTTGTTTTCTAGCTTCAGTTACCTTGAATAGTATTGACTTCCAAGTGCCTATTGCTACAAATTCTTGTTCTTTTATCGTTGTAAATTCTTCTATTTCTCTATTATAAGCCTTTGATCTCCTCTCAAATCTCCTCCGAATCGCTTCAGCGTCGTCGGCCATTCTTGATTAATTTCTTTTTATTTCTAATTTCTTTATCGAGACTTTAATTCGAACTATGATTCGAAACTGTTTTGCCAATTTTGAAAATCCTTATTCACATATTAATTGACTTCTTATTTGAGTATGAGGGTTCGAATACGGGGTCGAATACAAACACACGGACGATTCATAAGTTCATAACAATTTATTTCGTAATCATCTCATGTTTCAATATATATAATTTCTAAAATGTTGTATGATTTCGTTTCGAATGTAGCTTCTCATACTGAAGTTTCTGAATTAGTCTAGGCTTTTCTAAAGGTATATTTTGCTTACATAATCAAAATTATTTTAAAATATTTCGCAAGCTATAAAAATAACATAATGACGTAAATCAACACAAATAACATGACGTTTATATTAAAAAAATGGCGGATATAAGATTAATCGATCAACTATCAGCACTTTCATTGACATTGTAAACAAAATGACTGAACTCTTCTATTGCCTCAGGTCCTGCACAGTTAAGAAGTAAATTGATCTTCAATTTATCAGGCTTGTTGTCTTTCTCTTTGGCAACTAAATAAACATTGAACTGCATAAAAAATCTTCGCCAGTTCTCCGCTGCATTACTATCAAATACCAAACGTCTAGGCTTTGTAAAACTTTCATTCTCCATGTTGACTTATTAATATACAATAATTGATGCTATCCCACATCTGACACCATGTAATAATAAGTCAAAACAAGACTCGGGGTTGAACGTATAAGAACTTTATTTGAAAACAAAAACAAACCTTCTATACTCTCGCTATGTCTACAAAATGTGCTGCCATTATGGATAGGCCGGGAGCACATGGTTTTCCCAGGAAGAATGGGCAAGAAACTAACAAAATCATAACAATGCCGTCATTTATACGAACGCATAGAAGAATATTGCAAAAGTAATCTTGGCAAATATCTTCAGCAGGAACATCTTTCTTCCCTTGAAGATTTTGAACAATATTTTACGGTTATAAGAAAGTGTAGAAACAAATTTGACTGTTTAGTTCATAAAATGTTGGCCATTCGTTAACTTAAGCCAACATTAAATGTTCAAGGCGACTCAATTAGAGCTAGAGTTTTCTTTAGATTTTCAATATTCATTGTTTTCATAGTTTTTTTAGATTTCCCCTCATATGAACATATTTAACATATTCGAAATTTAATTAGTTCAATTTCTAGGCTTTCTATGTAATATACCTTGGATTTTAATTTCTTCAATATGCAGTATTCTATTTAATATTTGATGTACATTCGACCCACAAGGGACAAAAGTTTTTACTATAAATTTGTAATTTTATGAGAAGTGAACGCAAAACCCCATATTACATATTCTCGTCAGCAGCAGTCCATGTGCGGCAAATTGTATGATAAAAGTCCTAAATTATATAAAATATTCTAAGGATTGGACATTATTTAACATTAATATGTATACATTTAACTTGCAATTACTATATATATTTTTTTCCCTTTCTATTCAAACTATACAAACTGCATTTTCACATTTTTAATAACATGTAATAAATGTGCATGTATACATGTATATATATAGTCTGCCTTTATACTTCGAAACAAGAAACAAGATCATTTAAATACATTATGCAATGTCATAGTTCAAGTTAACGTCATCAAATTGCTTCTATTGCTCCCTAAGATTGACGTCATTATTATTCTATTTAAAGACAAAACTGGAAAACTCGATGCAACTGATTATGACGCTGTCATGTAATCTAGAACACTCTTAATTATTATATCTCATTCTATGATTAGTAACATAAATCAGTATAAAAGCAACTCAACTAAACTTGTAAATTATTATAACATTAGTATATATGTGAGGATCATCGAGATCAAACGTACGGATACAACTGTATAATCAAGCAACGAATATAAAAAAATATACGCTACACTACAAAATGCTGGAGTATCGATTTTGTATAAACGTCCGTCTATCGGAGACAGCGCTTTGCTGAGAACTATTTGTCGTGGACACATTTAATTCCCGACATGCAAGACTCAATTGACTTGGAATTAATATAAAAGGAGACGGGAGAAGGGAGTCAATATGCAAACCTGATAATGTTTTAGTTATACATATAATTCTCTCATTTAAAGAGACCGTGAGCAATAGTCTAGAACATCGAAACGGGAGCGTCCCGCCCCCCCCCCCGGTTTCCAAAATTCATAATATTTCATAGCTAGTGGATGAGTGGCTGTCAATAGGAATACAGCTTATATAAGTGGGCATAGCAAATAGGGTGTAACAATAGTTTGTGCATAAACATTTACTATTTGCTTTAATATCAACTAATGATATTAATCAGATGGTCCTATGGACGTACTATAGACGGCTTTTGCGTACTTTATTCATTGATTTGATCATGAGAACACCTGTCGTATGCTAAATTTATAATGTTTAAAAGACGTCATTTGCGGCATAAACAAATTTACTTGTTCCTTCATTTTGAGATTATTGAATTATAACAGGTGCATTATGAGAAATTTCATTTGGGCAGATGCTTTTATATGCGAAGGGCCACGCTTTATCACTGCTTTGAATAAACACTGCAAATAGGAATACAAGACTGGGGACGTTGTCAATTATATTCAAATAAATTACATCGAAACATAATTATGTTCATGTGGACAGGATATTTTGATTTAAATAATTACAATGAAAGAAAAAAGAAACCAAGGAGAACGACCAGATCTGTACCACAGTTGGGACGAGATAAATTTCAAGTTGTTGCACCGTTGGATCGAGGCCAAAGAAATGCTATATCTTTCCAATTAAAACGAAAACCTGGCTTTTATTTAAGATGTGGGGAACGACTTTGTTTCATCGAAGCAATGAAAAAAGATGATAATTTTGGTGATTTTTATAACTTTGTTAGAAAGAATTATTGTTGATGCTTTGATGATCTCCAACAAACGTATATTCAATATTCAATATTTAAAGTATATCTTAAGCAGATTATATTAAGCTAGTATTAGCATTAAATTCTCCGGACTACTTATCCTTGATATATAATCGTATATCTAAAATATAATATCAAAGCTCAAAGCAGATTAAGTATATGTTTATTTAATCTTCCAAGTTTAATTTATTCGTCATCATTGAAGTTTTCTTATTTTGACTTTCATTTACTGCAGAAACAGACGCTTCATTTATTCCATTGGTTGGTCTTTGGTTCGCGGATTTCGTCGTTTTTGAATCAGTGACAATGGCTGCACATTACCTTCGTCTAAAAAATGGTCAACTAGTACTTCAACATTATGATGGTACCAGAACGTTCAAGGAAGAAGCGAGCTTCAAGTTTTCATCTCAAACCAACGGTAAATAAAACCCTTACCTCTACAAATTAATCAATGATCTCCTGAGTGACGTTGTGTAAATTATAGGTACATTGAACATCCAAAGAGAACATGTTAATACGTTTGTAATAATTTATTATACCGCAGTGAGAGATAAATAAAGTTCATGTTACTCGTCCATTCAGATAAGGATTCAGATAAGGCCATTGAATATTTATCCATGCACGAGGAACTTGAGGAAGGAGCTATGCAGTATGTACAGTGATATTTGATTTATATAGCTACATATTTTTGTTGAATAAATATGATGTCAAAAGTGCGTGATCAAATTCGAAAAATCCTGCGGTTGTTGAAACTATACAGTCCAATTTAAACCTCGACAGTAATTGAATATCTTTTCAAATGACGGATTATTTGTAGATACTCAAGGTACGCGATAACAAATATGTAGATCGCGAAGGTCATGCACGAAAGATTCTATACTTGCGTCGAATAATTGTCCAAACTCCCCTGTTATATTTGATCATGCATATACAGTTACAAGAAAGTCGATTGGAGATACACAGGGAGACGCATGCTTAAGTTTATATATATATATATACATCAATCATGTAACAAAAGTTGAACTGGTTCAACCTTTGAGCCAGCATATCAAAGACCCCGACATCCGCCGTAAGCATTTAATGGATACTATTGTTAAACGATACATCACATGGTCAACATTATCCAATGAAATCAGTTGACAAAAAACGTGGCTTTGTTTCCCGCCAATGTTAAATTAAAATGATATAATATTATAATGATATTATTAATCTGTATATTAAATTACGATAAAATACACTAAATTATGCTGAAATACTGAATGTACTGTATTATGATTAATTAGTGATTAGCAAAGTGTATAGAACTAAAATATAGTAGAACGTGATAAAATACGTTGCATGCTACTATATAATTTGTAAAGAAGGGAGAGACAATTGATCAGGGCAACTTCATCTATCGCAGGCTCTACCGCCGGTCCTACCGCCGTCACGATCGCAGACAGTATCGCCGGCAAATTTGCTATATGGGAACCAGGCTTAAGGTGTTTCTAAAATTCTCAGCTGGCCTCCTCACAGATATTGAACGAACCACATCTTGCGACGAGACAGAAACAAGTGATGGGTAGAGAGTCGGCCGTTATCAAAATGCAGTTGCTTTATCTATTTACATGTCAAACTGTTAAGCAATTTTGGCTTGAAACAAGTTGAACTGCCTTGAGACAAGCATAACATTCTTGCGAGAATTAAATTTTTCCTGTGTAAAGTGTGTATGTACAGTGTATTTGTTTATGTTGTATATAAAAGTCAAATGAATCCAACATTCTCTTCAAAAGCCAGATAAAGATAGCACATTACACTATACGCATGCAGCATTAACTATAAATATGTACTAAATTAAGAAAAAATTGATATGATTGTATACAGTAACAGTCTTGTAACAGTCGATAAGTTTTTCTTTATAAGGGATTAAAGGGTCACCACACGCTTTGCTTTCAACACTTCACTCGTGTCTTCCGCCATTTCCAAGTGTAGTAAATATGAATACAAACACGACAAAGTGTCTGGTAACCCTTTTCTAAAATAAACAAATTTCATAATCAAGTTTTTGTTTATATTGCGGAAGGTCATTCGAATTTTGAATTAATGATTGAATTAAAGTTCAATTTAAACTCAATGTTTTCACTTACTAAAATGTGTTTGGATCAAATTCGAACTTCAAAACGTTAGTCTTTCGTAAATAGAGATAGCTTTGTTGTTATTATTTTTTTAGTAATACATTGCAGTTTCCTATTATTCTTCAGCTTTGAGAATGTGACAAAGTTTTATCGACAAATTTCGACGGGAATTTTTGAAAAAATGTTTACCTTATTACCTGATTTCCAAGCACACGGACCAACCAATCAAATTTCGGAATTACGTTCGAATATGACGTCATATTTTAGAATATGCTTTCCCAATAAGAAATGTTTCAATGTACACGCAAGCTAGTAAAACCAAGCTTTTGCATGAGCAAGCATGTGGATTGTGGAACATCAATGCTCTTCCAACGCAACGGTTTCTCCTGAAGATTATCTGTCGATTTTATTTTTATTTCATTACAGATGGGATTGATATGAGTTACTTGATGAGGACTACTTCCAGCAAGATAGCAACAGACGAAGAAGACAACTGTATAAATACCATTGACAATCTTCATTCATTATTAACGTCAGATCAACATTCTCTTAATGTGGAATATAGTTGTCAATGCTGTGATTCAAGTAGTCAATTATCATCTAGAGCAACTAGCAGTGATGAAAGTTTTTACTGTCACGAATGCATTGCAGTAACGTGACAAAATTTGGACACTGTAAATACGTAAAATAAATTCATGTAAACTTTTATTGCGAAAAAATTGTACAATTGTAAATATTAATTTGATGATGGAAATCTATTGTGTTTTGTTTTTACCATTTCTTGTGCATTTCCCTGATTGCAGTATTTGAACTATGATTTTGAGTTTATGATTAAGTTTGTGATAAGGGTTATTTATACATAAATCAAATGATTGCTCTTAAGACTTTGAACGATCAACGGAGGATGAGTCTGGCAGAAAAGTAGTATCGGGATTATCTCATTGCAGATTGTGAATGATCAACCATGACAACAAAGAGTAGTAAACAGTTGCTGGAAACAAGTATATAAAACAAAATGATGTATTTTATACAAAGAAGAGAAGATGTTATACGAACATAAGATCAATTATAATGGCATATATTGATGTATAGAACATCCTTTTCTGTTACATACTTAAGCTTGTAGATATTTTACATTGTAACTATCCAGTGACTGCCGTCGCAATCTCACCAAAATATACAGTAATTGTCTTTAACTTATTATTGAGATAGTTCTGCTCAATCTCTACAGGTGCATTCATGCCACCAAGCCAAGCTACTTGTTCAAGATCGACATTTCTTGGCAGATAGAAAGCAACATTTGTACTTATTCCTCGAGCATGCTCTAGTATGCCTTTCGCCCCAACTTCCATCATGGTGGTCATATCGTAAACTTCTTGTTCTAGATATTCTGGTCCTCCCCAAGGTGGACTAAGAAAACAGACATCTGCTTTTAGTTTTGATGCTAGTTTGAAAAAGTCTCCCACAATAAACTCGATTCGGTCTGAAACTCCATACACATTGGCATTGTGTTTGGCACATTCAATCTTTACAGGGTCAATATCAATTGCAATGACACGTTCACACGTGAATGCCAACTGGATGGCATTACCACCAACCCCACAGAATGCATCAACAATAAGATCACATTGACATCTTGAGGCTATATGTTCTGCTAGCTTTTCAGGTGTTACTGAAAACCATGATTCATCATCCATGATGATACCTTCATCGAAACGCGAGAAGAGTCTGTATTTCTGATAAAAGTATTTATCCAACTTCTTTTTTGGTGATGGCGAGTGAGATGGACTTTTGCGTTTCTTTGTATCATCTGAACTTGCATTTTTGCCAGGCGACATTTTATCTTGTATTTTCCCAAAGAAACTTTTGATACCATTTAAAAACGAATGCTTTTTAATATCTTTCCATGCATCCACTTCTTCGCATATCGAGTCTTCTGCGGAAAAACTGCGAATATCAATACCTCCATCTTCAGAGTTTTCAATATTGCATGGAGGAGAGGAGCACTGAGATGTGCAATTTTCTACATCTAATTTCGCATGGGGAATTCCACTATCAATTTTGGAATCTTCTAATAATTGCCCTAAAGTAGTCCCAATTCCTCTCTGGCTCATAACTTTATGCCGTTTATTGTTTTTACGTCTCGATTTTTCATTTTCGATTGTCTCCAAAGTAGATGCACATACTTCTTTACTGGGAACATTCAAACATTTGGCCTTCTCCCCCATGACAATTTCGTGCACAGGAAAATTACATTGATCGCTCTGATGTTGTGTATTTACATCATCAGTTGTCTGGGGTACATTCAAAATTTCTTCACAATTAGTAGCATTGTCACTTTTGTCACTTACGGACACTTTGAGTATTTGGTTTGACAAAGTTAATTCTCCACTGTGCTTTTCTGTTGATGAATCATCTTTCTTTTCCTGTTCAATGAATTCACTTCCACATTCACTGCTAGATGATTTATCCTTTTCATCATCTTGTCTGATAGGTTGCCAGACTGGTAGTGGATTATGATGATCAATTTTGAATTTTTCCAGATAATGATAAAATGTTTCCCAGTAATGCTGTTGCCAATATTCCTTCCATTCATCATCTTCTTCCCACCACGATGCACTCTTTCCAACATCCACATTTTCTATAATAGTATTTTCAGCATTCGAGGCATTGCTTGACCTTTCATTAGAAATGTTCTCAGAAGTACTGCAGTTAACTGTAGTTTCTTGTTGCTCAGGGAACTTTTCCTTCCATCTCAATTCAACCAATTGATCACTATTAGAACTCCAAAATTCATCCCAACCACATGGATAACAGTCATCTATTGGGTCATCAACGCATGTTTCATCATTACAACTATCTGATTCATTGCTATCCTCCTTTCCTTTTTTCTCTTTTGCTTCACGGCGTTTTGCTGCTTTACGCTGGCGTCGTGACATCCTCTTCTTTCCTCCTTTGCCACGCTTTGATTTATGCATATCTTGATCAGAGTCCTGTAGTAATAATCAAATGATTATACTCTTCTGTTAAGATATTGATATTGTAAAAAAGAAAATGCTAAATCCCATATATTGGGAGATTGCATCTTTAGATATCGAAACATTAGGAAGCTGTATGTAAATTACTTGTGTAACATTACGTATTTTGATTGGCTGTAAACATGATTAATCAGTTTTATATTATTCATTCGTATTCGAGTCGCATTCTTCTTGCCTTTTGTCTCTGAGTATTGACAATTTGACAGTTTGAAGCGGAACAAGTAAGTATTGTTACGATTAACGCCATTTCTAAGAGGGTATAACACCGAAAAAGCACGAAACACTGACGAACCAAATAATATTCTGCTTACTGGACGATGGTTTCAAGGTTCACGTCAATTACGATTTGTAGTCCAAGTACAGAGTCCAAGTGTAGTCTCTTGAAAACAAGTTTAAATTTGCAGTTTTTTTCTTTAGAGAATTCTAAGGCTGTGTCTACATGACAAGAGGTTCACGAAGCCCGGTGAATTTTAGTCCAGATTGCCCTTGAGTCTAGATGTAAACAGGAAGCCTGAGTGAAAATTAGTTCGCTAGCATCGCTATCAGGACTCTTAAAAAGATACAATCATGAATGATACGCATTGGAATCGTGTTGTTTACAAAATCAGTGTGAATTCATGAGGAATTAAATCGAATATGAATAAGGCATTTTGAATGATTGAAATAAATACATAATTGAAGAAATATAAAATCCAATTTCAACGAAAAACCAATAACAAATACTAGAATTACAGCTTTATACTTTTTAAAAAATTTACAAATCCAGCCTTGTGTAAATTGACCACATATCTGAAATTCTCGAAAGTGGACTTTGGTAAGACATTTTGGGAAACAGGGGTTTTTGCTCTCGCGTCATCGTATAGCATAAAGCTAAATTTACGGAAAACCCATCGTTTTCAATAATTCTCTAACATAAAAATAGTTAAAAACGTTTTGTGAAAATGTCGTAACTGGAGTCAACAAAAACATATTACTGATGGTATTGATATAAGTCGAAGAAGCTGTTTCTACATTTTCATTATTCAATGTTTGAAGATGTTAACTTCAATTAAGATGTATTATTTATTGTCCATGTAAAGAAAGGAAATCTGTACATTCCTTCCCCCTGGGGAGTAAAAACTGTGTGGATGGTCTAATGACATTGTTGTGTATGTCGAAGCATTGTTCTAAGGATATGTTATACTGTATTTCACACTGCAGATTCTGAGTTCGGCTCTGTTTACAAGGGGGGCGAGTTACTCGGGTTGGTGAGTTACCCGGGTCCTTTTTTATGTGTGTTTTGTTTACAAGCAAAGTCAGAAAATTGTCTCGCTCCCTCTCCCCCTAGTAACTCGCCTACATGAGTTACTCGCCCTGGCAAATCGGGTTACCCTAGCACCCGAGACAACCTTTTGACTTATAAACACAAACAGGAGAGTAACTCGGGTAGGCGATTTAAAAGTAAAAATGGAAGCTTGAATTTTCAATTGTTTCAAAAGTTTCCATTGTAGACATGTTTTGTTCTCCTATCGTTCGATTTCAACGCGCATGCCTAGATTGGCTTTAAATTATTCAACTCGGGTAGGTAGGTTACCAAAGTTGTCCTTGTAAACACACAACACAATTTAACTCGGTAAGGCGAGTAACTCGCCTACCCGGGTAACTCCTTTGCTAAATATGATTTCTAGATGTACTTAAAGCTTTCAGTTTAGTATCCAAGACTAAATCTTCAAGACATGTAGACAAAATAGAATCAAATCACAGAATATCTAACTGTTGAATGAGTGCAGAAAGCACAGTCTATATAGGCTATTATAAAAGGCACTAAGTATATACTTACTGAATTTTCAAGGTCTCTCGGATTGTTGACGAAGAACGTTGGTAAACCCATTTGCTTCATTGCTTCCAATTCCTCTTTTTGAGCCGGATCAAGGCTACGTTGGAATTCTCTCACTCTTTTCATGACATCTTTAGGCTTCATATTTTCTTCTTTAGAACAAATATTTCTCCTTTCTGATAAACTTTGAGGGTAACCTTGATCATGAACTAGTAGGTCATTGACTTTGTCTTTTTCTGCAATGTATTGTTGATCAGAAACAAGGCACCCACTATCAGCCACAGTAATCTTTCCAGAGGTTCCAATAGCTTCAGTTTCTTCCTATGATTGAGGAATATTCAGTCAATAAATTACACTTGGACTAATTGATTTGTAAAGTACAGGCATATTTTGAGTACATTTCGATGGGTGGAAAGTACGTGTCGCCGTGGATCCTGATTATGAAATACGCATAATTACAAAATTTCAACATATTCACATCACTACTCGTCTCTATGCTAAACAAGCTTCTAACATAGATAAAACTCATTGCATAAACAATTTACAAAGGTGAGCAACGTAGATCAGCTGATTGATTATTGTGATTCTTTCGAAGGCCGTTTCAACAACGCTTCTATAACGATTTCGAAGTTGAAAGAAATTAAATATTTCTATAGATACCAATGAATTATGACCCACAGCAAATTGGTATTTATTTTCGAACAGCTAGGAATGAAGTTTTGATGATTGCTCTGAGTTATATAGTTGCAACGATCGGTCGATCAGCTATAAAAAATGCTATGGCGACGATTGGCCACCAAAGATTTGCCTCATTGACTGTCAGTCAGATAAAGTCAGCAAAACGTGAGTTTTGATTCAACATAAGTAATTCGTAAAAATCAATCATCTAATTTGACCAACATCAGTGAAAGTGTGGCATAATTATTGCATTATAATTCTACTTCTGTGAGATCTATTTTTGTTGCTGGTCATTGTTCAGGAAGGTCAAAAATAAGTGATGTTCTGACTCTCTCCCTTGTTTTTATTTCCCACGAACTCCGATTGGCGCAACATGTTTAAACATAACTCGTTTATCTTTTTTATTTCAAATTGAATACCTCTGTAGCATTAATCATGAATAATTTCTTTACAATTTGGTATGTAATTCAACTACATTGCACACTTCATTAATTATGCATTATGTACCAAAATTTGCAAAAGTGCTCCAACTATCCTTGCTCTACAAAACAGCCCTTGTGAAAAAGCCAATGAAACACAGGCCACCTATCGTTTATGAACAGTTAATGAACTGCGTATAAGGTGTTCGTTCATGAGTTCACAACCCGTTTATGAACGGTTCAGGAGGTCCATTAAGATAATAACAGAGCTTTCATAAAGGTTATATTCAGCTCATGGACTGAACATTTATCTTTTCGGGAATTAGGAAAACGTGGAAGCAGCTATTCAATAAATTGAGTTTCTAATAAACATGCAGCATTTTACACATGGTCAATTATATACAGTAATACTATCCGATTAAATCACAGGCATACCTAGGCTGCTGTTCTCATTGACTGGAAAGAGTAAGAAAAAGAGTAGCGCCCATTGGTATTCATAGCATCCGTTTGTGTGCAAAAAACAGCAAAACCTGAAGTCATGTTTCGAGCAGTTTTTGTTTCTAATACAGGGTTATCATTGATGAAATGCTTATTCAACTCCAGTCTCAAGTTTCATTTTATAACTCCTTGTCATTTGGTGTGATGCGAAATTATTCATAACTGCTTCAGATAATTCATAACTATGAAGATAAAATATGCTACGAAAAACTCTCACTTCGACGGCTGAAAAATCTGAGTAAACCCATATTTCTACAACAGTGAGAACATATTGTTTAGCAGGGGTCAAGAACATTTTTCAGTTATTTTTTATTTATAGACTAATCAGTTTCATCCTTATGCACCTCTTTTTTATGTACAACTTCAGGAATTATTCATAGATTCAGAATACTTTTAAATTTTACAAAAACGGGATCCTATTGTTCAACATTTTCTACCTTTGTTGTTTAGAGTTGAGACTGCAAAAGAGTTTATGGGAAATCAAATATATTTTTGCAAATCATTAACGAGAAGAGTTGCTAAAAGTGATTTGCGTCAGCCATCTTTGTTCCCCTTGCTACATGTTCTCATTAGCAGTCTAGATCTAAGTAAACATATTTGTATGCACCAATTATGATTTTGATTGTAACAAATACTTACAATATTTAGACCCTGAAGAGAGATGATATCAAAGTCTTTTTCAATGTCAAGCGTTCTTGGTGAATATTGCCGGATTTTATCACTGAAAACAATCAAGAGACAATTGCAATAGAGCTTATGGAATTTTAAGGAATTCTTTCACAAGAATGTGTAGGCCTAGGCCTACATATTAAGCAGATTTTTAAATAACTACAGTAGTAAATATCCTCTTAATAGTCTTTCAACACCAGCATAGTCGTCAAATCTTTTACCCAAAAAGTAACCTTTTTCAACTGGTATATAAGGGGACTGGAAATGATCTATAATCATCAACTTCCTTTAATATCATTTTTATGTTAATCTTACTTTTGTTATTGTATTAGGCTGTATGTAAGTGGAATTATTTGTGAATGTAGTCCCTTGTATTTGTCTGATGTATTTTACATGACAAATATATCAAATCAAATCAAATCAAATCAATCGCACTTAACTAACTTAGAGCTAATCATCAGAAAAAATTATGAAAAAGTGTGCACCTGAATTAGTCACAGGCCCTATTGTCAAGATTTAGTAGGTCATCTAGAAACACAAATGACCAAATGTGTAAATTCTGTTTCAACTGATTTTCAAAATTCTTTTTGCATCCGGTACCTTGAAACATTTACTATAAATCTACTGCGAGCTTTTTAAATAAAATAAGAAATAAAAAAGCTATTCAGCTTTGAAACTGCATACACGGTGACAGTTAACGTTTTTCTTCAACTAACATTTATCGTAATAACTTTTTTTATTTTTCAGTTCAGTTTCAGTTCATCAAAACTTTTTGATAACAATCCAATAAATATCTCAATAATGGCTACGATTTACAAAACGACATTTAGCTCAAGATGTTTTTAATTATTGAAAAGCGTGGGAAATGAGTTATTGGTCGTGTAACATGCAAAATAAAAACACAGAATGAAAGACAATTATAGGCTACGCTGTTTCAAGGTAAACATAACATTTAAATAACAATTACTGCATTAATTTGCTAAAGAACTATTGTACCACTTATATTACAGACGTTCTTGGATATGTCATTCTTTATTCGACAAAATCTATCTTGTTGTGGGATTCTCTTCATGCTTGGTTTATGAATTAAAATTGAATTTTAAATTGTGAATTCATGGATTGAAAATTCGTTGCCAAATGAGATTCCGACATTTGTTTTATGCTAGAAAAGGATTACCACATGCTTGCAAATGTTTGTATTCATATTTACTAAACTCGAAAATGTTGGGAGACACTCGGGAAGCTAAAAATCACTCTGTCTCTCAACATTTTCTCGTTTAGTAAATATGAATACAAACATGGCAAGTATGTGGTAACCTTTTAATACAAGACCATGAAACATATGACATACTAGAAATAGATTAAATGTAATATATACCAGTTTTTCTCTTAATGTATATAGTCAGCTATTGAACATATTTTATAAATAATATAATATAAATGCATTTAAAAATTACAATGAAAATAAAATTAAATTATCAACAAAGGTCAGAAGATTACATATAATTTGGACAAAGCTGTAGTACTAGACACTGCACAACATTTCCCAGTTATCTGTCAAATCAATCTCATTGAGTTTGAAACATCTAATAAGACCTTTTTAAAAACATAATATAAAAAAGAGTATTGGCCTGCCCAAACTGCCCAGATGAACCAGCCACCAAGAAAAATATAACAACATAGAGTTCAAGTTACAGTTATTTTTCGTTTAAAGATGGAAAGTCAACAGTAAGAGTTGAGCAAGAAATACCTAAATGGTTAAATTCTAATGTACAAAGCAATGAATGGAATGGCACCAGATTACTTATCAGAAAGGTGTGTATCGTGATCTCATGATGAACATGATCGATCTCTCAGATCTGCTTCAAATTGTGAACTGGTTGTAACACATTGCATAAATAAATATGGAACTTTTGCATTCAAAGTTGCAGGCCCTTCAAACTGGAACGGCTTACCTAATGCCATCCGTAAAGCAAATTCTTTATATATATTTCGCCGTCAACACACTATATTTTTACAGTCACAGCATAGTATAGTCTATTTTAGATCATCTGGAATGTACTATTGTAGATATACATTTCAAATTATAATAATAGTCAGAGAATCAGACAGTCATGTTTGCTACTTGAAGTTTGAATAGATTGCCTGATGATCGCCTCGGCGTGAAACTTCAAGTAGCAAACATGACTGTCTGATTCTCTGACTATTATTATTTAAGCTCTGCTATATTTTGCATAGAGCCCTATATTCAATCAGTAAGACAACGTTTTACAAACATTTTAAATTCTATATACAAGTTTATTCAAGTATTATTATTCATAGTAGGTACACCTTTTGTTCCTTTGTTTTTGTTATTTATTTACTAACCTTTGACTTATTTTTTAATTTTATTAATTTATCATTCATTTTTATTTTCTATTAAATTCCTCCAGAGACTGCTTTTCATTTTATTTGAATTATAACGCAAATTACTTTGTAAATGTACATAAGATTTATTTTTATTTTTATTATTAGATCTGTACAGCGCCGTTGTGGAGATTTTTCTCAAAAGGGCGCTATATAAATACACATCTATTATTATTATTATTATGAAGTTAATTTTAAGTTAAGCTCTGATTTTCCATTAGTAAATCGTCAGTAATATTTAACACTATTGTAATATTTAACGTGAGCATCACTTGATTATAATTATCATTCTACTTGATGAATAATATTCATCATTTGTTTTATTGCTATAAAAGCAAACGTAGGCTATATCAATTTGAAGATCAGATCTTGTCGCAATCAAAGAACATTCGTGAAATGCGTCTAACTTTAAAGAAGGGGAGCAAAAGTTGACAAATTCAGTGAGTCAGCAATTGACTTTTCTAACCCACCCTGTGGAATTCCCTCTCATCGCTGTGGAGGTGGATTTTTGTATTGAATTTAGTGAAAAAAATATGCATCTTCCATTGTTATCATATAATTTTAGCAGAAAAATCAATGTTATAAAATACAAAGTGGATATAGTCCCGGTAACTGGGTCTTTGGTTGAGAAAATATTGTAGGCCTATTATATATTTTCCGCAATGTAATTATCAGATAAATTTGATAGTTTTTAGTAACTTATAGAATAGTTAGGCTATACTGTAACTGTAACTGTAACTTGAAAGTTTGCAAAGTTAACAGAGTTGAAAGACAGAAAGGGTTATGAGCAAGCGTATTTGACTACCGAGACTCTTGCTTTTTTCAACAAAACACCCGGTTACCAGGGGAGGGTGTGGGAAACCAACTAGCAACTAGCAACTAGATATAATTTCTTCGTAAAAGCAATAGGCTACTTCATATACAATTCCTGTTGAAATACTCAAGATTCATAAATACTAGTTTCTCAGATAAAATATAACTTCAGGATCTTTGCAATTAACAGCCAAATTCAATAAAAACGCATAAAACAAGAAAAGTAGCGGTTGTCCGTGATAATGAACTGAGCGTCTTTGATTGCATATAGTGGCAAGTCCTTCAAACTTCGTGGCTCCAGGCCGAACCTTTAGCCATGACAAAAACATTGTAATTTGTAAATATTTATAACTTGAAAGATACATTTCGATTCTCATTGTTATCATATACACTATAAAGTATCTTGAATGTACTAAATTGAAAAGAAATGTCATCAAAGATAGTTCTCTTGACTCTAGAAGCTGCAAAAACAACAGCTATAATAGCAGAATAGCAGGCAAACGACCAATTCGGAGAGACTAACTAGACCATGCCCTAACAGTCTAGTTAGTTTAATTTTATCTGAATGGATTCAAGATTTGTAGTCCCATATCAATATCAGATAACCTAGCTCTCAAGATGATCAATACAAAACGGTCATCAGTAACGATTGGACAGGGCTCCTGTTGGGAAATTGGTACTAGTACCAACGCAGTCACCTGCTCCACCCGGGCAATTTGTAAGTTTGACTGTACTTTCCTTAAAAACTACGGTTTTAGTAAAACCTCAGGGCTGGTAAACAGGCTATCAAGCGGTGGGTGTAAAATACCGACCCGCCGACTCGCCGACCACACAGACCAGCTTGATTTAATCTAGAATTTCCGGGTTGACATGACGAATACTTCACGGCGTTGTACAGAATATTTTGTAAGAACTTTCTGCTGACTGAAGATTAATAAATTTTTTTCAATAGGTATGTTCTCCGTCGAATTAATTTTTCAAATTTGTTCAGCTCAACAATTCAACTGGAAGAGCATCGACACAATTGTGGCAAGCACATCAATCCACGTTGTTTTTGTTTCGTAGTATTAATTTATACATATTTACGAGATGTGGATTGTTATTATTCCTGTTGTTGTTATGTGGAACTTTGATTGTAAATTTCATGTAAATTTAAACAATCATTCAAGCTTTAAAAAATGTGCTTTACTTAATTTTCTGTATTCTTTCCTTTACTTTAGTACCAACGTTATAATATTATACCCTAAATGCTCGATCAAGTATATCGTCCTTGTTCACCTTTGCATCTTCGTAAATATGTATTACTACGAAACATAAACAACGTGGATTGATGTGCGTGCCATAATTGTGTCGATGCTTTCCCAAGTTGAATTGTTGAGCTGAACAAATTGGAAGAACTAATTCGATGGAGAACTTACCTATTAAAGAAAATTTATAAATCTTCATGACTTCAGCAGACATCGTATTTATTTGCAAGATAATAAATAATGAAGCAAAAGTTGCACTTGCACGGACCGTCGGACGAGTGTGTACATTCCCATCTAAATCATATACAGTATGCCTTGGAAGTTCAATTCTAGCCTATTCATGCTTTGAGGGTCACTAAATATGAAGCTTATCACATCTATCGGTCATATTTATTGGAGAGAAATAATAAATATCGTATATATGAATCAAAAGTTCGTACAAAATATTCTGTACAACGCCGTGAAGTATTCGTAATGTCAACCCGGAAATTCTAGATTAAATCAATCTGGTCTGTGTGGTCGGCGAGTCGGCGGGTCGGTATTTTACACCCACCGGCTATTAAGACATGAGAGCGACTGCAAAATTTTGCCAAGCCTGAACTACAATTTTTAGTGTATCGATGTTACGAAAACAATTCTGGCTTGGCTAAATTTTGCAGTTGATGTCATGTCGCAGCGAAGCGAAGGTCGTAGTCAGGTGATAAATTACGGCGTATTTCCTGTAAACACACGCAGCACGCACGCAAGTTACAGACATCGGTTGCTAGTTTGTTTCCACACCAAGCCTGGTTACCAGGACTCTATCCACGTCCTATTAAAATACTAACAATTAGTGTAGGTCCAGTAACTGGACCTTGTGTGATAAAACTTTCAGATCAAATACCAAAAATTAATAAACAATCGAGTAAGTCACTGAATAATACGGAGAGTGAGCTTTGGAGGAGAACATGAGACACAATACGCATTGAAAGGATTTACAATTACTCAAGACATCTTAATCTTTTCCTTCATAAAATTGAATTCATCTCAAATCAATTGAGTCGATTGAAATGTATAGAGGCCAACCGGTCAAATTAATGAATTTAACGTAGCTATATCTACAAAGAAAAACTTTATTTTTTGTGCTGAAAGGAAGCCAGAACACATTAATTATTACAAATTACAAATAATCAGTCAAATTTCAAAATCTGAAGTCATCAATAAAAAAGCACTTTCAATCCGATCCGATCCGAAGACCTAACATATCAACCCGAATCTGGCCCGATAAGATCTGATCGCGTTCGGTTCGGATTCACAAATCTTTATTGCAATATATATATAACATCTGATATAATATTATCATATGATAGTATAAATGCCTACCCTATATATTTTTGATCTTAACAATCTCAGCAAGTAGGCCTGTGATTCTCATGGCAGTCTATCAAAATACTAAGAGTTTGTTGGAAATAGAATTTTAGGCCTATAAGTAAAAACAAGATGTGAAAAATGAGCCTCATAGTGCTACTTGTTATCAAATTTTCAAGAATGGGAGCATCAACATTCTTTTAAAATGAAATAGAATTGTATAATAAGTCGCGATAATAATTCGATATTGATGTTATGTTACGCATGAAAGAAAAGACGATTATGAATAAATTAGTTGTTTTTGATAGAAAAAAGAAAACAACTCATTTTGACAGATTCGTGATATGCATATTTATTCAAAATTTCTTAAACAGACACGATGAATTATAGAATGGAAATGTTCAGTGCAGCCTTAAAGATATATAAATACCATAGCCGATGGTAATATTTAAATGCTCATGTTATGATGTATGATGAAAAAGATTTACTTATATAGAAAAATTAATCTACTTTACCATGCATTTGATCGCGGTATGAAATGATCTTTCTTTGTCAGAATTATTTCGAATATAAGACAATTTATATTTCATTCTTAGCGGGTTTACATTCTCCTTCGATAAAATATGGTTGTTAACTTATTATTGATTGGTGTATTTACTTAGAGAACCTGCAGTTATGTATATAAATGTTGTTCGGAGATTATGCCGCTCGTATAGTTTTTATTTGGATCTCGTTTGGAAAATGGTAAGTTATATTTTAATAATAATGTTTGCTATGATCGATTATTATATGCAACCTTTTTGCTTTTTATTTTGTAACACAAGGTTTGTTACACTCATCCAAACTGTATTAACTATTGAAAAATGTTCTTGAATTATGTTTCGCTGGAAATATTATAATTACTGTATCATTTATCACAAATCATACGCTCAATTCAATTTAATTTTGTTGAATTAGATATATCTTGATTTTAACTTTACTAAATGTTCATCAACGATAAGAACAAGACACTGCTATTTTTATTCTCAAACCTGTAGTGTCTTATTCTTATAGCAAATCAACAAAATGAAATTTTAATTTTAATCGACGTTTACAATTCCTTCATTAATTATGGAAGAGAAATCTGAAAATAATAGCCTGCCCGCTCATAATCAAATGATTCATATTTTTGACTCATGGTTAAGTAAGTGACCTTGAGTCTATCCTGTCATGGTGGAAACATTTTCATTTCATTTCACTTCAGTTCATTTCATTTCATTTCATTTCATTTCATTTCATTTCATTTCATTTTTGACTAAATCTATTGTTCTTTTGAAATAACGTTCAACATACTGCTTTGCGTGCTAACAAAGGTCGAACAAAAAACGATTGTGCAAGAAACACCATTTTACTGTTAAAAATACAATGGGCATGCTGTGTGATTATTCCAAATTTTTAGCCAAATTTTTTTGACAAAAATTGTTTTCCATTGCCCGCCATGATGGCCGACTCGCAGCTTCGCGAGATTACAATTGCATTATGAAATGAAATGTCTTCTAATACTCCTGGATTTACATCGTGATTATCTTTTCATTGGTAGAACACATGATTGTTTTCTTCTTCTTGTCATTTGAAATGGTTAATGAAAGGTTTTAATCGTTCTGTAACATCACTATTTGAGGTGAAACTTCGAAGATAATTTTTGTTGTGTTTTGACCATAACAACTTTTAAACCGACAATGCATCATTTGTTTGGGGGCTTAGACAAAACAGTATTATATATTTATTGTTTGTATTGTTTTCTGAAGTTATTTATTACATCAAACTGCTAAGCCAATCGTCATGGTTTTATTTGGTTTATTAAAATGTTTTAATTCTGCTGCGACATCAGCTTAAGGAGAGACAATTTTGCACGTCATTTACAACTCATACCTGTATTATAAGTAGTGAAAATCACTTCATTAATTCTATCTTGGTATGGTCTAGTGGTGGAGAGACTGCATCAGGCGCGTGGGGTTTGGAGTTCAATCCCATCGGTCGACATTAGCATTTTTTTCTTTTTTCTTTGATTTATTATTTGGATATATTGTTCTTTATATTATTATATTATTTGGATAATGTTTTAATTTATTTTATTTTATTTGATTGAAGTTGATTTTTTTATTTGATCTGATTTTTATATCATTCGATTGGATTGATTTACTTTTTTGAATTTGATTTGATTTTATTTTTCTTTGCATGATGATTTGATTGATTTGATATTCTATTGAATTTGATTTCAATTGGTTTATTTTGATTATTATATTATTCACCATGAGTCCGAGCGTAGCGGAGCTATTTTTATATTAAATAATTAATTGTAATTTGCGATAAAAAACACACAATATAATTGCAAATTTTCGAAATAATCTTATTTCATCTTCAGGCAAATTGTAAAAGAGAGAGTTTAAAAAGTTTACATGGGTATTTATAGGGAAATAATTATCAGCAGACAAGTACATGTTTCTGGCCATTAGCCTTCATCAGTCCTTTGAAAAAAAGTTTGTAGAACTTAAAGGTTCTGAATAAATGATGATGATGATGATGAGTACTGCTCAGTGAGCGAACAAGGAACTGACTTCGGTATGTCCCTAGGTCAAGATGAGGATTCATCATATCAAAAAAAAAACATCTGTGTCATACCAGAGTGTTAAAACTAATGCATATCGCAAATAGTATAGACACATCCCAAGTCGATAGTGCTCAAATTGCGCATGAATTGAGACATACATAGCAGCAGATAAGTACATGTTTCTGGCCATTAGCCTTCATCAGTACTGCTCAGTGAGCGAACAAGGAACTGACTTGGGTATATACCTAGGTCAAGATGAGTTAGTAAATGTGGTGAAAAATTCACCACATCAAAAAAACATCTGTGTCATACCAGAGTGCTCAAACTACCGAAGTAGTGGGCAATGCATATCGCAAATAGTATAGACACATCCCAAGTCGGAAATAATTATATATCTATTTAAATTTATCGGAATATATTATACTTTTTAACAATAGGCAAACAATAACTACGGAAGAGATGATTCTAAACAAATGCTAATTACGGATATACGATACAAATACAATAGATTAATTATCACAAACAAAAATAAAATATTCTCAATCAAATTATCAGTGGCAAAATGTTTCTTTAAAATATTCATATCTTCCATGTATTTCATCTTGTTGTTGAAAAATAAATTGCCAACCTGAGTGGTCGACATAACAGCATCGCGCATGTCACACAAGTTTACAATGTTCAGATTTAGCGCAACTATGAGAATCCAGTCATATTCTTTTGGGCCGTTTTGACATTGAGGTAATCGATGAGGTATTTCTTTTAGCAAATGTTAATTTTAGATTCAATTTTGCAACAGTGTCAATTTTATCGCACCTCCAAGTTTGTGAAAACCTCTCTGTCTACATTGATCTAAACGCTTATATCTTGGTCATTTCTTGTTGGAATTTCGCGATTTAAAACGTCTGGCATACTTGAATAATTTATCTAACTATCGATCGTAAATTTACTAGAATAATTTCAAATTTATTAGCATAAAAAGTAAAAACAAACCTTCAAAAGAACATACCTGGAAAGAATATGAAGTAATTTCGATGAATTTCACACAGAAAATTGTATCCTTCATAGTTCTACATACCTCCGTAGGTCATTATGTTTGTAAATTACAATTCGCAATGCTATTTTAGATTTTGTGCAAAAATTCAATGATTTTTGTTTTTAGCTTGAGTGTTTTGGAGTCAGTAAATTCGGTGTCGTACCAACGCTAAGTGACTGTTTCACACATTTTGGTTTACCCCGCTTGAAATATTTTCAGATCACTACACGCAGAGTTCGCAAGTTGTTGACGATTCAATTTAATTGTTTCGTGTCTACTTGAACACTTTTGAATGAAGATGATAAGTAGTTTATCTATAGGGCAATTCCATCGTGACCCACTTACAAGTCGGAGAGTTTGTTCTTTATGGCGGAAGACGCGTTTCAAATTATCGGCGGAGAAAATTTCCCGAATGCAGACTGGCCCCGTAGTCCCGTACTCTGCAAACTGGAGAAAGGCCACCGGTCAATGTTATGCCTTTAATGAAAACCAATTGGATAATTGAATTAGTAAATGAATTAAAATCAGTTATATGCTTACCGGAGAAAGACTTTAGTCAAAGCACAGTGGTTTGTAAGAAAGTTTCTTTTATATTTGCATGATTTCGCTTTAGATTTAATATATGGTGTGGTAGCTGTATCTCCAGTTTCGGAGGAAGAAACCATTCTAATATTCATCCACTTTTTTGTACAAATTGGTCATATTGCAGCCGAGTATCAGGTATAAAACTTTGGAGTATGGATAGACTCGTTATAATTTAATATATCTAACTTCATTGCGTTTTGTGTATGATTTAAAAATTAAAACGCTAAATCTACGTTTTTTCGATTTTGCGGTGGTTCTGTTTGAAAAGCCTCTTAATCGCTACCCTCATTTTGGCGTGGAGCTCTCAAAAATGGGGACATGCTGCGAAGAAAATGAGTTATTTTGTTCGGACTGTGTTCCTTTCAACACCGAAAAAAATGTAATACTTTTCGGATTTTATGGAAAACATTTCGGATTATACTTATGATTATTGCTTCGGATCACACTATTGCATTCGTACCCGTAATCAATTTTCTGTAAATCCGATCACAGCTCTATTGTCTTGCAGTGAGTTTACTTGTTCTCTGCTAACAAGCTTGACTGGCAAGCTAGAGGAGATAGATTTGCTGAGGAAATCACTCAAACATCAGAAAAGAAAGTACACAAATAGTACCTATACTGAAACTTGGCATTTGTACTGAAAAGCTACATTTTTTAGTTTATTAAGGCAGAAAAGACAGGCAATGGGATAGGACAAGATAATTAGTTAGTCATGCAAAGAGTTAGAATAGGACAAAGTAGATTTAGCGCATTAGAGCTCTTCCCCAAAACATCAATACATTTGCATTTTCTTTAATATTCATTTATTCAAAACAAAACTGAAGTGAATCATGCTGCTTTTTTGCTTTTCAAGTACTCCATCAACACATCATATGCCTGGCTGTCTTTGTCCATTTCCTACAAGAGAAAAACACAAATTAAAGACGTGTTCTACCTAAATGTTCCGGCAGCCAGAATAGTGAGTAGATATACTAGAGATATTGTTCCGTTGGTCGTTTGCGCATGCAGTTTTCTCTAACATTCGTTCAAAATGCAATGGTCCCCCAGTCACGTTAAGAGCAATTCTGTTTGTCCATTGAATAATAGAATATAAATAATTTGAAAATTAAAGTGCTAGAGGTTGAAACCACTTTATACGAGAGATTCACAATGCTAGATGCTACACCAAAACGGGCTCCCAAACATTAATAAAAGCAAACAAACTCTGCTTTGGTTTTGAGTTTTGGTATACGACAAAATCAGAATTGGTAGGCAAATAGCATCAGTTACAGGATAGGGAGATCTGTGCGAAACAGTGTGAAATCCACAGATAAAGCTCACAAGTTTGGAAATAGTCTGAAATCCATTAAAAATTAGGACTGCTTCTAATGTAAACATTTTTAAGCAACTCTTGAGAAAAATTTTTATTCAGGAAATTATTTCATATCAAATAGAAATACATTTTATGCCATTTACAAATAATGATGATCTCATCATATCTAATCTTATTTGTAAATAGTCTTGAATATTCAATGCAAAACATTTCATTTTATTCAAATTGTGAAGCGCTTCAGAACTTTTATAGTTTTAGCACTATCGAAAATTATTTATTATTAAAAATCTTAACATTCTTATGTTTGATAAATTTGAAGCGAAAAGTTGAAAGATGGCATATGTTGTAGAAATATTTGCCCTTCGCAAAATCGTGAAGAACATTTACATGCACAATAGTGAATGTAAGTCAAAGACTGTTTTAAGGTGGAGGCAAAGCTACATTTTTTTTTAATCACCTCTGTCAATTGGAGAATAGAAACAGGAAAAACGACCATTTACAGAAAAGTGCCCAAAATGTGTGCAAAAACAGTCCTGAGAGTCAGTCCAAAGAGAGGAACTTTTATGCCTGATTGTGTATATACAAGGGCAAAGAATAGGAGGAGATTAGCTCAGTCCAACCGGTATACATCTCTCTCAAAATAGGTTAGGGAAGCGGCGGATTAGCTCATATGGCAGAGCAACCAAACTTCAGATCGACTGTGGTTCAAATCCCCCGAAGGACAACTCAGCCTCGACTTTATCCGAAACATCAAATAAGTACCATCTGGGGATGGCGGATGGAATGGTTCAGAGGGATTTTGCATTGTGAGTAGCTGCGGTGCACTGTTCCGCATTGACAATCCAGACCTATCTGCCATAAAATCTGCTGAAATTGATCTGCAGTGTCGCGGCTGAGATCAACAAAGAGCGTTTAAAATCATTGCTCTCATGAAAAAAGCCATTCAGCTAGAAATAGAGGAGTGGTACGGGTGCCTTTGGTAGGGCGACACCGTCTACATTACTTTTTTAGGGGTGACGAGCAATACAATGTCAATTGTTTGTTCATATATGGTGCTTTTTTGGCTACGACACACTCACCTTGACAGCAACACTGCTGCATCTGACTACTTTGCGAGCATTTCCATCTTTATCAATTTTGCAGAGACCAGCCCATTCACCAAGCTTGGTGTTCTCTTCAACCTGGAAAATAATAGGAAACAGCTTAACAGACAGGAATTCGAAGCTACAACATCCACCTAATAGCAAGCGGGTCAGAGTCCAGGTCAAATCGCACGGCTTCGTTCCAAAAAAAATTTGTATTTTGTTCAAACTTTTTATACATGTAGATATGGGTACGAAGATATCATATAGAGTATTTTTATCTTAGATGAAAAATAACAATTTTATTAGCAGTTCAATTTTTACCTTTTTTGTGACCAATGATCCTTAAAAACTTTCTTTTCCTTGTAGCTCATTTGTTTGTTGGTTTAATGAAATGAAATTTCGTATCAGGATAGAATAAACAGTTTTCTATTGATTAATGTCATTTTATTGACAAAACTCCGAGTAGTTGTTACAATGTTTCAATTTCCGAAAGAGCTTTAGAGTTCGATAGAATGAAGGGCACACCATTTTTAACGCCGATTTTTTCATCAGTCGATTAAGCAGAATTAAAACAAGCGATGGACAAAAATGTACGATGGTGTTATGTTTTTAAAGAGTTTAATGATCAAAAATGTAGTTTTATCGGTATTTCTTTTGATAATTATGTTGCGTTTGGAATGCTGTACATAACACTTGAGAAGGCGTGAAGTGATGATTCTCACGTCGTATCGCCTGTCTACAATAGATCGTAGAATTTATATTTTATTTATAGGCTAAATGAATCAACGTTAGTTTGGTAAAATAAAATACAATCTTATTATGTTTAACCATGTTTTAATAGCATTTACCATGATGAGACAGAGAAAATAAAAACGTCGCTTCATTCTTAAACACGGAATTAAAAATTGAGGAAATTGTCAAAGCTCAAAACATATGAATTATTCAATTGGTGAAACAACAAACATTACTAGTTTTGGACCATTTGTTCCGAACAAACGTTTTGTTCTCATAGAAATTGATGAACTTTGACAAACAATACAATTCCATATCATTGAATTGTATGGTGTGTCAATTGATCATCAAATCTTATGAAAACAAAAATCTTGTTTCGTAACAAATAGTCAATGTTTCATTATAGTTAAATAATTCATGCTTTGACAATTTTCCCACTTTTTAGTTCCATGTTAAGGTGCTTGAGAGTGAAGCGACGTTTTGCTTCAGTTATATTAATTTTGGCTTGGTGTTGTTTTGAATAGCTAAAATGCACGTTTTCAACAATTCAGTCAGGGTCCGACAAAGGCCAGCAAAATTCAGAAGGAAAAGGCAAAATACTGGATATAAACCTAAAATAAAGCTTCGATTTACAATCATCTAAAAATTTAAAGTTTGCGGAAGGTAAAACATTTTGCCGGACCCTGAATTCAGTTAATATAAATCAGGCCAAATTAACCTAGCAACAAGGGGAACTCATTGCTAGTAGCCAATGAAAGTCAAAGACTACATATTTATGACTGTTCTTTGAGTTTCTACTTTGATGTATGATTAATTATGATTATATCAGCGTTTTGTTTTCAGTGTCGTGCTAGAGCAGAGCTAGCTTATTAACCTCAGAATAGATAGACGAGCTTTTAACACTTAGCACACAAACATACCTTGATCAGATCGATCCCATGTTCAGCACACAGAGCTTCAATCAACTTAACATATTGTGGCTCGTCACAGTTGTTTGCCAACACACATAATTGAGCATGGCGACTACACAGAGATAGAGGAGAACAACCAATACGTTATTAAACCACTTTTAAAGACAATGGAAATTTAATACAAGAAGAAGGTAAGTTAATGCAAACAGACTCACGTGTCTAATGCACGACAGGTCTCGCGTAACCCACGAGCAAGATTGTCTTGGACAAGAGCGGTTTTCAGTACTTCTTGCAGAGCAGTTTGTACATCCATAGGTCCTGCAGCAGCTGCGACCTGGGGAACATCATCTCTGTAGAAAAAGCAAGGCAGATGAGTGGAAGTGAGACATCTACATCTTGAGGATCATCATAAAACGTTGCCACTTCGACAACTTACCCTTCCGCGTCAGACATTTTGAAAGCAGAATTCCTTCTGAAAAGCAACCATTGATACACGCATGAGACATTTTGAAATGTTAAGGTTAGAATACGATAATGATGTTGAAGATTACTAAGATTAATTTCCTTACAATGAGTTCCAAACTGATGATAGGATTTTTCACTTGGGAAAGGACATATTAGATGGAGGGATGGGTACTAGTTTTAGCGTTGTTTTGAAGTGAAGGGAAACGAGGCAGATTTTCGTAAGAGTAAAAACATCTACTTTCTTTGACTACTTTCTTCAAATTTCACAATTATAATCTGGTCACAGCTGTGGAAGATTTATCCAGATATTTGAAATTCAATGAAGATATTGTAAGCAAAAGATGATGCAGAGAACTCATATCATGTGTGTTACATGTGCATGTTATATCATGACAGTTGATTTGATTTGATAGGGTAACCTCTGCCCTCTGGTTAACCTTGAACAATAAAAACTGCTATTTTTTAAGGAATTTAATTTCAGAACAGGATGATGATGTTTGGAAAAAATGCAATTTTATTACTGTGAACAATGATACTAGTGTTGTGTAATCAAAGCTCAATCCATTTTAAATAATAATGTTATTTGATAATAAGTGGTTCCAAAATTATCAATACTCATATCAACAAAGTAGGCAAGGAGACTGGCCACTAGAGAGCCATTACATTTAAATTTTAGCGGGTTCTTCTATTCTATTGTTGTGCAGGCGAACATGTCAATCAAGTCACCTGACAACAGCCACGTTGAGACTTATCGCCAGCGGAGTTGCTGTTGAGAATTCACGAATGTCGGTGGCCGCTGAACTGAAAAACTTCGTCGAGGGCAACCAACAATAATAACACTGACATGGAAGGTTAGTACATCAACACAGTTAAAGTTATACGAGGAGCAACAGTATTATGATCATTTATTGTCAAATTAAACCACGGCTATAGTACTACTAAAGTGGATAATTAATTTTACCAGTTGAGAATTTACTCGTTCAAGCAAACGGCTTTATTCAATGCTGTAACGTCTGGTTATAATTTGTTATAAAATCATTTTGCGCTGAGATATCTGCTCAGTCTATTCAGTACTGTTCAATATTGGAATGTTTTACTCTTTTCAATTACGTTTGATTCGTTGATTTGTTTGCAAATTCGAATTTCGTCGAGTGCAATAACTTGCCCTTTCACAATATTTTCCAAGACAATTCCGTTACAAAGATGCGACTTTTATTTTGTTAGCAATGCTAGGACGAAACGAATTCAATTCTGGTTTCAGAATTCAACGTTGAGGGTCCTTACTCGCCCAGTGCTCGTGAAGAATACCACAGTTTGATTCATTTAACCTATTTTTTCCTTGCCATTTAATAAATGGCATTTATCACCGTTCCCAATCAGGATTTGCAAATCTTTCTGAGTTAGATGATTAATATTCCAGGCATGATGATGCATACGTTCTCCGGATGACGAGGCTCAAACATCATTGACATTTTTGTGTTACATTATGACTTCCTATTTAACTAGTACACTATATTTCCTCAAGTCCGTTGAAGCTAGTTTTGTCAATGTCAATCTTTAACATATTTAGTAGGCCTCCACAAACCATACAGTCTGTAACCTAGTGTCGGTTCTGTCATTAATATTCTTGTTTTACAATTTGAAGTCGTCATCAGACTGTTTAAGAAGTTTAATTTATGTCCACTGTATTAGGTCCGCTGTTGGATTAGGCTTTTCATATTGGAAATTGAAATTGACTACTGACATTGTGCAGTCCTAACCTGTAGAGTGAATTTTCAACTTTGAATGTGAATACTGTAGCCTACTTTGTCGAGCAGAAACCAACTCTAGGGTAGCCTACTATTCGATGATCTGCATTCTGATTGGTTGCTCAATCGTTAACTGTTTTCTCTTATGATATCATCAAATGTGACGCTAATCGCAGATTGGTTGATGTTTGTGCTGGGCTACGTGAAGTAAAAAGAGGGAACAAAAATCGTCACTTTGATTGCATCTTGAATTTTCTCAAAATTTGAGTTGTGCCAATCCAACCTGATCAGATTTCGGATCTGATTCTGGTTGATGTTCAGCTTTCAGATCCGTCCGGAGAAGGAGTGACATCGTTCTGTTGGATTATATCTATAGCCTAGTGTATAATAAAAATAGTTGGATTTTGAGAATGCTTTACATTACTAGGCATTACAAACTGTAATAATGCTGCGCAAGTAAAGGTTACTGAATAGTAAGATGTTTTAAATTTGGATATATACATATATTCAGACATAAGAATTTTCAGACTTTTAGCGGATTTCAGATTATTTTGGGCCTTGTGAAACTCAAGTTATTGCTTTTTCCCTTTCAATTCCATTGAGATTTATCAAGATATTGTAGATTTCAGACTATTTTTGAAATTTCAATTCTCATGTCTGATATATTGCATAAAGTGTTTGCATATGAAAATTGTTGAAATTGTAATTGGGCACTTAAGAGGTAATTTGTAGTTTTATAAAAAATTCATCTCAACTAGTTCTGTCAGCGATCGATTTTCTAGAAGTTATACACATTATTTAGATCCTTAATTCAATATTTACGCAATGTGATATCCGCTATTACGTATCTACCCTTTCCCTAAGTAGGCCTATATAGGAATTGTTTAACTTCAGCGATGTGATTATGTAAAGAGGACTACAAATTACAAAGAATTCTCTATGGATGTATGAATTTAAATATTAATTAGCCCTACAATAGTTATCAAACTCAATTTCGCATGACAGTGAAATTGCACAAATCTCGGCCTGATAATTCTCACTATTACTGAAATTAAATATTTTATATTTTTATGCAAATATGTGGCACCTCCATATGTAGCATACACAATTTGATTCGCCCCAGCTACAATATCTACAAAGCATCTTTGATCTATTATTGAGCAACTCAATAATATACTTCATCAAAAAATTTAAAATTAGGTCTCAAAAGTGATTGCCTTCCTAGATATGAATTAGGTGTATGCATCAAGATCGGATTACAAACTAGAACAGAAAAATGTTGCAATCTGAATTGGATCCAAATGAGAATAATAGGGAAAAATCCAGAATTTTGGATTGATCCATATCCAATTATTTTTGATTTTTGATAAAATCCAATTAGCGAAAAATTTTCAGGAATAAATATATATATGAAGATTAACGCGAGAGCTATATGAGCAAGTTCAATGATTCTCTATTCATTGAATCATTCGAATGTATTCAATCGAATTTATGTATGAAATCAATTCAAAACCTTGTAAACATGGCGTTCCTTTCAGTTCCATGGAGTTTCCTAGCCTCACTCCATCACGGCCCTCATTCCGCGCGGCGCTCCAGTGAGGGCCTAATAAAATTTAAGGTTAAAAAGTGTGCCAGAAACCAAAATATGCTGTGCCCAATCACAGCGCACCTTTTTATCACATGAAGTTTTATCGAACGCTGGTTGGTGAATAAAACATTTAAAATTTAAACAAACTTGCTTGAACCATTTTCAAAGTTTATATTTCAATCGCTTATTCTGTCATATTGTCAATTTTTAATTATATATTTACGGAGAAATGAAATTTTGAATCAGTGTAATGCTGTATGTTGAAGAATTGATCTTTAATTTTGAATATTTCTTTGATTTTGATTATTTAAATCATGATTCAGAACGACGGAAGTGCTTACAATTTTCAAACGATGGCGATCGCTCCGTCAAAACATGATGTTTTCTCCTTTTATTTTGTATTCTACGCCCACAAAAAGCCTTCACAATGTTCATACAGTCCTTCGAGATAATGTGATCTATTATTTATAATTATGTTGCTCCAATTTGATCGAAAATAATACCGTAAACTTGACGTTTTTAGTTTTCTTCAACAGTTTGTTTACAAAATGTTGGTTTTCAAACTAGCTGAATTCAGCAAATTTCAATTTCTGTTCACACCTCGTTGTATTGTTCTTCGATGGGCCGACCAATCAACACCTGGCTGTAACTCACATGACATCAAGGTACGCTGTGATTGGGCACACCATATTTTTGATTTCTGGCACACTTTTTAACCTTAAATTTATTAGGCCCTCACAGGAGCGCCGCGCGGAAATGGGGGCCCCGATGCAATGAGGCTAGGAGTTTCCCTGGTAATGCAAATGCAAGTTGCACTCTGATTGGTTGAAAAGTGTTATTTTTAAGTGTTAAAATATCATATTTTCATGTGACGTGTGAAATATAAACTTTATCGAATATGGCTTTTATCAATGGCGGAAAACCCACTGAAACACTAATGGTTATATAATAAACAAAATTTTGAAGCTTTATTTTAATTTGATTAATTAGCTAAACATGAGCAATTGTCAAATAAATTATTAACATTTTCAAGGAAATCCAATCAGAAATTGATTACAAGAAATTTGAAATAACATGCTTATGATAGTTGGTTTACAGTCTTATCACTCCAGGTAGCCTGGTATGTTCCAAAATTAAGAAATAATCAGGACGCTACGTTTTCTTTTGCTGAAATGCTACTCAAATTTTATAAATATTGGTTTTTCTAATATTTAGATGATAGCATTGAGAGCAATATCAAAACATCCACTCCCTAGCATGTCAACAAAATGGTTAATGTTATTAAAGAGCCATTGTTGACTGGCAAGGTTTATTTTGAAAAAAAATGTCAAACATCAGTTATGCCATCACCTAATCGGCTTTAAGTTTTCACAGCGATTAAACCTGGAATATAATCACAGGAGTGTTTCGAAGGCAATAAACTACAAAAAAGAGTTTTGTGATCTGCGAAGACAGTTTTCCAATGATTTAAAGTGTATATCCCGGATATTGGGAGATTGCTGCTTTAGATAGAGAAACATTTTCTATTTGTACATGATCTTCTTGTGTTTTTGCTTTGCGCGATCATTTCTCATTGAAAAATGCAGTCAAAGTGACGGTTTTGGGTTAATTTTGTGTCTCACTCTTTTTCCTCGAACAGGAACCCGTTTATTTCCAACAAGAGAGTTTACTTTGGAAAAAACACTAAACTTTTTACTTATTTGTCTCTAAATAAAAAACCGCTAAACCAAATGACAATCTGCTTTCGGGATGAAAGTGGTAAAGTCGTAAAGAGGTGCTAATCGTGTGAGCACTTGAGTGAGAAAATCCAAAACTAAAAACTTTTGACTTTAGAGGCTTATATATCTTTACCTGAATCTTGAATATTGATCAAATATAGCTCTAAATCTTCAGCTGAACGTTGAAAATTTCATTCCGAAAGCAGATTTTCATTTGGTTTAGTGGTTTTTTATTTAGAGACAAATAAGTAAAATGTTTAATGTTTAATCCGGTGTAAACCCTCTTGTGGAAAATAAGTGGGTTCCTGTTCGAGGAAAAAGAGTGAGACACAAAATTAACCCAAAACCGTCACTTTGATTGCATCTTTGAGGGGGAACTGCTTGCGCAAAGTAAAAATACAAGAAGAACATGTACTGATAGAAAATTTTTCTCTATCTACAGAAGCAACCTCCCCCCCTGCTAAAAAAAGTTCATGAGTTCATGAACGTGAAATTGCCCAAAAGTTCTTGAGCTGTTCATGAACTTTTGGGCAATTTCACAATCATGAACCAGTTCATGAATCGGTTCATGAAATGTTCATGAACTCTTTGTGACTGTTCATGAACTCATGGATTTTTTTTGAGGGGCAATATCCGGAATATACACTTTAAGGAAAAATAAATTCCATTGAAAGAAAGCATAATGGTTATAACTTCTGTCTGTGCGTATTTGATACTGTTTTCCGGTTTGCAAATCTATGAAATCTCTTGCAAAGAAAAATTATTGAAGGTAGATCTTCATTTTGGTCGTTTTGATAACGGCTTATATTTTTATATTTCAATTACACTGATATTATTGAGCCTCAATCGAAACAAAATAAACGTCTTATTTGGTGTCTGAATGTTTAGAGTATTGAATGGTTTGCTACAGCAAAATTGATTCATATGTCAGTTTTTTATTACTGACGAGGGTAGGCCCACTGACGGTAATGGACCATTGCCCATACTGTTCATTTCTTTGTGTTTTCTTCGGAACTATTCTGATCAAATTTCAGGTTTGTTTGCACTTTGCATGGAACGTGTTTCAAGGCCAACTATGTTGTATTTGAAACCATGATTGTCATCATCTTTATATTCAATTCACATTTTTTCGTTTGTGATTTTTGAGAAATGTGACACTTAAAAAGTTATGCGTTAAAATTCACAGCTCAATTATCAACTCACTGAAACAATATGACGTTTAATAGAAAAGCTACACGATCCAATTTGAAAAATTGCATCCAAAGGCTGCCAGTCTTATTTGACCCTCTAATTTTGGTAACTTATATTGTAAAACTTTATAAATTTTCGATTTCTATTCCAACTAATAATAATATATTCCAAAATTTAGAATCCAAAATTTTAAATCATGTTTCTCCTTTGCATCATGTCGTCTGATCATAGTGAGTTCGAGACAGTACAACCATTCCTACAAAGCCGAAAGCTTGCAAAACTGCAGGACTGAATTCGTTCATAGCTGTTCACCCAACATCCTAGCGTTTGAGGAATTGAAAGTGGTTCAAAAGTATGGGTCTGGGACCTGTGATTCGAAGAAAGATATTCGGTTTATAGAAAAAAGCTGAACTAATCAGTAAAATATTTGAAACTAAATTTGTTTAAAAATAGGGAAAAAAAATTTGAATTCACAAAAGGGTTACTGGACAACAGCCTTGTAAATGTATTTAGATTCTCTGATACCACCACTTGGGTTGTTAGGAGACACTCAGAAGCTGAAAAGTTCTTTCCCTACAGGCTCTGATACATGCTCTGATTTTCTGATCCTTTCTCGTACCTCCCAACATCGCGAGTGTTTGTATCAGAGGGCCCAAACATGACTGCTATGCAGTAACTCTTGATAGTGAAGTGCAGTGAATCCTTCCAGTATACGTTGTGATATTAGAAAGTGAATATAAATATTATATTGCAAAAGGCATATCAATATGTTAGGTTTGGAGTTTATTGCTGGAAACCTATTTTTATCGGATCTTACTCATACTGTTTATTTATTTTTTAATGTGTAGGAAACGAGTCAAATGAGACAAATGATGTGAGTGTGTCAGTATATTGTGCACAACTGATGGCATTGCCGTGTGCTGATTACCCTCTTTTAAATATTTTGTGAAATGCTTCAAAGTGTATATATCGCCTTTTGAGACACAACTGATTTGAATAGAATTTTTTCTATCTGTACATGTCACTATTGCGTTTTTGCATATGTAGAGAGATTATTTCCCCGTCAAAATTAACCCTGAAAATGGCATTTTGCAAATTCTTGTGTCCCACTTTTTGAAACAAAAAAAGAACAATATTATTTACCTCAAGAGAGTTTGGCTATGATTTCCAGCCAACATTCTACGTTTTAATTGCTACACAGAAAATGAGAGTTGGAATCATTTTATTCAACCAATCCGTTCTGCTCCCAAAGGCGGTATATACATTTTAATAATTCAAACATCAAGCACATGTCGTAAACACTTTGTGTATTATTATTTTGTGAATCTATCTATCTATCGGTCTACTATGATATGTAATCATGAGAGTGTTGTGTCTGATGTTGATTATAAGCATACTTCATTATCGCTGAAGAAAAATGTTGCTCTTCATTAAATAGAATAGTAGGTGGGGTCACATGGGTAGGCTATAGAGTAGAACAATATCATTAATATGCTTTATTTCCTCATAATTCACAGTTCACTTGGATGTTTCATTGTTGATTGTGTCATTTATTCAGGTCCAGCAAGTTTCTGTTGCACATGACATGTCCAACGTGACAGAAACAGATGCCCATCAAGAGCACCACCAACAGTTACTTGGTAGTGAAATGGCAGGGCAGTCGGTATCAGAACATGTTTCGTCGATCAGTGTTTCATTACCTCAAGGTTTGTCATCGTCAACTGTGATTGATGCCAGTCAGCTGCAAAGTATACTGTTAGCCTTGCAGCAGCCACTGAGTGTCTTGCAAAGTAACGCCCCAGGCGTTCTTGGTTCTCAATTGCATACAACTGGACTATTAGATGACACAGAGGAGCATTCTGAAGTACAGGATGGACATTTGGGTAGGTTAAAGTAAAAAACTGAACAAATCACTTATGGTGAATTTGTAGATCTAACTCATAAATCAATGTGCTAACTCATGTTATTCCCACACAAAGTCATAGTTCTAATAGATTAAGAGGTTTGTTTCTGTTCATGAATTTTTGCTAAAGAAAATGAATATGCCTAGGCAACATCTCAATTTCTTACTAGGAAACTGTGAATATACTTATTAAGCCCCTTTGGTGTCTAAAAGAGCCATTGCTCTGAGGTGGGATAAACACAGTAAATTGAATAGAATTATCCTGCGTTTTTCCCTAGGGACTGGGATTAAGAACAAGAAATATGGATTATGGAACTGACTTAGAGCTCCGAAGAGGAGGATACTTCTAGATATAAAAAACCTCTTTAAAGCGTTCTAATAGATTCCATAAACAGTATACTTTATTATTTTATTTATAATTTTCTTTTGAAACAATGCAAATGTTAACATTCACATCATGTTTCGTATTACAGTGTGTGTAGTAATTCTAATATGTCACTTAATTCATTCCTTCTCTATTGTAGTTGATCATAGCAGTGGTTCGATGATTACCAGAACGATTGGTGAAACAACATTAGGGTCTTTATCAGGTCAAACAATGGATTCACTTGGCATATCAGAAGCATCCTTTGGTGATCAAACCAGTTCAACACAGCATCTATCTGCTGAACAAGGTTCGTAACACTCAATCAACTATGAGGGATGATTGTACGGCTACAGAGTGTGCTACTGACCAACTTAAAATTATGGTAGTCCTTATCAACTGTATGCAATCATATTACTCCATCCTTGATACGGCGCATGCAGCACAATTAGGCATATTTGTTTATCAGGGAATGGCAGGTCTTTTCCTTTAAGATGGTTAAAGGTTTTACACAACCATCTCCGCTAATACGGTTACAATCTCAGCTGTAGCACTGCATATCAAATTTGATTGTCAACATTTGTGTAGTGATACGCCCCTTATGACTTTTCCATCTGCCATCGCAATGATGGTACTTATTGAGGTTCAAATAAAGTCAATCCCGAATTGACATTAGAATAATTTGATAATAAACAAAATCAGAAATTTAGCGCTGATGTTCTGCCATTCAATCTTCTTAATGGCAAAAGCATTTAAAAAATTATTTTCAGAGATGATTGCTGTTGAAGTACTGTCACAAAGTAATCCAGGCGATGGCAGCCAACACGGCAACTCATCATTCAACACTGTTGGGCTAATCCAAGGACAAACTGTGCCTGGTGGAGCTACAATGTACACAGTCCAGATCAATGGACAGACTATCCCTTTGGCCACTGTACCATTGCCTCATTCACAAAGTCAACACAGCACACTTGTAACAGATGCTAACGGGGCTGTATCAGCAGCAGGATCTTCATCTGTCTTGTCAACGTCATTACTATCAACACCAGATGGGAAAGAAAGTCAAGGAGGTGAGCACATCTTATGACATCCATTCCCAATACATTAGTTAACAATGGATCTACTGCTTCTGTATGCCAATCTTCATTGTAACTATCTGTTATCTATGATGCAAAATCATAGTTCATCAGACCATTTATCATACAAAAGTTACAGATACATGATTCACAAATGTGTGTGCTATATAAATAAAATATATTACTCAATATCGTCACTGTATTCAACTGTGACAACTCATGATTTATCAAATGAAGACTGTCAGTAAAATTTATACTTGTTCCATTTTATTTGCTTCTCTTAGAGCCTGGAAGTGAAGAGAAAGGAAAATACACCTGTGAGCTATGCGGCAAGTCATATGTTCGATCATGGTCTTATTACGGTCATATGCGTGAGCATGCGTCTGGTGAAAAGAATTACAAATGCGACATTTGTGATAAAGTATTCAACTTCCCAAGCAATTTAAAACATCACATGCTCACTCACACAGGTAGCCAGAAATTAATTATCATCCTTTTTCTGTGATTGTCAGGCATAGTATAATAGCTTCAATTAGCTTGTACAGTAGAAACTGTTTATAATGTCACCTCGTATAACTGTAAATGGTTGAAGTTCCTGACCAGAGACAAAATGTTAACCCTTGAAAGATGTTCATTTGCAAAATTAACTTTCAGAGGCTTTATCAGCTTTATTGTTTGGATGGTTGTTGATAATTGTAGCAAATTTCAGGCACCTTTTTGTTTGAGAACTTGATGTTCTAACAATAAACACTTTAATGGCTAATTTACATTTGAAGTTGCACGCGTCAATGATTTTACTAGTCTTTAATATCTATCAAAGAGACTTCGACACGACTTTTAGGGCAATTGTTAAAAATATAATAAAAGGAAAAATTCATTGGGACTAGGAGCTATGGGATTTATTTTTCTCAAGTTCAGAGCCTCATTTGCCAGAAATCGTTTGAAAAGTCAATTGATCCAATATCTCTGCTCGCCCAATTATTCTCTGTTTGATTATAAAGATCTTTTCTTCCCTGGGTTTCAAGCTATTTCCTAGTAAATCTACAGGAGTTGTCAATCCAGGAGGATAATTCTACATCGTAGCATCCCCACTAATTTATCAATCAGTAACTGCAATCCAATAATATGGTTTGTCTGATTGTCTGCAGATTGTCAATTTAGCAAAGCTTTCTAATTTTCATTTTAGGGGAAAAGCCATATGAATGCGAGCATTGCATGAAGGCATTTACAAACCCTAGTTCACTGAGGATTCACTTATTATCACATTCTGAAGACAAGCCTTTTGTATGTGAATATCAAGACTGTGAAAAGGCATTTAATAATCCTAGCTCACTGAGGTAAATTATGGTGATAATACATGCTTTTCTTTGTAGCGTCAACATAGTTTGTCATGTAATTTTCACTCATTATCAGTATGACAGTGTTCGGTCATTAACTGTACAGAGGGAGACATGTTTACCAGGTCTAGTACAGTGTAATGTCGATAACATCACTGTCCTGTTGCAGACAAAATCATGATAATAAGCGGGTTATGATATTATAATGATATCAACAGGGTTACACTGTACTTAGCAACGCTTCCATTCACTGCTAATTACATCTAATCCAATCCGATAATTTGAAATTGCACACATTATTTAGAATACAGTACTATACAATTGACAATCAAAATATACCTGTAACCAATCTCTTCATCATTCTCCTTTCAATTTAGTTGATGCTTTTGTGTGTAAGAATTGTTAACCTTGTTGATACAATAATATGTGATTGACTATGATCTATGATGTTGGGCATTGTTTTGTCTCACTTGTAGAGTTCACCAGAGAGTTCACCAAACATCAAAGCCATTCCGTTGTGAATATGCTGATTGTAACAAAGCTTTCAAAACAACTTCAGAACTCTCACGCCATGCTTTTCGGCATACTGGTGAAAAACCACATAAGTGTGACCAATGCGACCGTGCATTTGTTCGATACGATGATCTCAAGCGGCACTATTTCATTCATACGGGTATGTATCTCACAGACATGGTATTCTACTGACTATTTTTGACTTAAAAGCATCTGTTTGTTGCCAAAAAAAATCTCATCTCAGTTCTCGCGCTTCCCAAAATCGAGATAATAAGGATATGATATTAACTAAAATGAATTAATTCAGTTTATTGAAGCAGCAAACATTTTTTCAAATTTTAGTGTTATGATTAAAAAGTATTGATATTGACGAGGTTACACTGTAGCAATAAAATGAAATGTTATAATTCACAGCCATCAAATCGTTACAACTGGGAAACAAAATTACATCTTTGCCTTGGCTTTTATTAGGTAAATGCTTTGGGTCGATGTTAAAAACCTGGTTTGCAGAAAGCCAGTGAATCCAATGATAAGGAAAATGTAAAAAATAAAGTTGATGTCCATTTAATTTTATTTTATCATTTCAAGTGTTGAAAGTGAAAATAATGATTCTTTTTTAAATCAACATTTTCATATACTGTAATTCAAAATTCCTAGACATCTGCCAATAAAAAGTCAGGTATGTGAAGGTTAAAAGATTTTGTAAGAATAGATGCGACGTGTGTAGTAGCCCTCTCGGAACATGGTTTGAGTCAGCTCCAAGCATTAACTACATGGTAACATGCTGATATTGATACATATTTAATGTGGAACAGAAAAAAAACTATAAAGCTACAAACTATCCCCTCTGTAGTGTCATGTGACTTGTTTACATTTACGGGTTAGATCCCAGTCTTGTAATATGCTTTTTGTTTATGTTCATCTCTACTATGATACGGTTATACGATTACCTTCTACATATATTGTGTTATTATTACGTCTCCAACATCGCGCAGTTGATATCTAATGAATGAACCTCGGAGATATTATTAATAACATCCAACAATTTGGTCGATGATAAGTGATTTATTGATTCAACAGCTGTGCTCGTTTTCGCAAACAATTTTCGTGAGCCTAACGACAACGATTGGACCACATCCGCTGTTTGGATCGTTCGCAGTTATCTTGCACGAAGCAACAGTTGTTTTAATAACCATTATATCAACTAGAAGATCAGCTTAACAATTAAGTAACAAAATCCTTGTGTACTACACGATTGTTGCGCCTCAATAATTGACATTGAAAACTTTCGGTAACACAACTAGCCGCCATTATGCACAAAGCCTCGCGGTCTAATCCAGCCTCGGACGAAAATGAAAGAGAGGCTGCGGAATTAGCAAACTTGCAAAATGATCCGCAAATTGTAGCAAATCCGCAGAACATTCCGCAAGCACAAGCAGTAATGGACCCAATGCAGCAAACAATGCAGATGATGATTCAGATGTTAGCCAATCAACAACAACAACACCTGGACTTGCAGCATCAACTCCAAGAGCAACGAAAGGCTAGCCTGGACCAACAGCATGAAATTGCGGAAACATTACGTCATCAAAATGAAGCCATTGCTCTAATGAATGATACTACTCAAAAAAATCGTTCTCATGCTGACGCAATTGGCACTTCCATCACTTGCAATGTCGATACAAGTCACCAAACGCCACGTAGTGATGCAAAAAAAATGGACACACCATACTTGAAGATATCACCAGAAGAGACAACTTTAGCAGCCTTTCGTATATGGCAGAAGAGTTTCAAGGGCTATGCTGAACTTACACGTTTACAAGAAGACAGCTCATTGAGAGGTAGACAGCAAATTATTCGTAGTGCTCTCCATGAAGACTGGGTTCGACTATGGGACAATGGTATGCTTTCTATTAGAGAAGATGAAGATGATATTGGAGCTGTCCTAAAGCACATTAATACATATATCAGGAAGCAGCGGAACCCTCTTTTAGATAGACAAGAATTCTATTCCCGTGCACAACAGGAGGGTGAGTCAGTCGATAGTTATATGGCTGCCTTGCGCACCATAGATGACTCGTGTCAATACTCAGATGACTTAGTATGCAAAACTTGTAACACTGCGTGTCATCATTCACTGGCCTATAAAAATGAACAGTCTTACCTTAGATAGGTCATTAACCATTGTTCTGCGATGCTATGAGTAGGGATGATTTGGCCGCATTTGGCCGCAAAGGGAAGTTTGTATTGAAGGAAGATACCGACCATCTGATCAGCGCAGACTGGAAGACTCTGACGAGCTACGGGAAAGCTAACATGACATTGCGACGTTGTGGACACTCTTATGATGCAGTTGTCCATATAATGGAAGGTTGTAGTTTACCGTTATTGAGCAAAGCAGGATGTATTGCTTTAGGTCTACTCCCTCCTTAATGGCCCCATATTGAAGAGTCTGTAAAGTCCCCTACCTACAATACCCTGAACGCATTGTCTCTTGGGAAAAATACTGAAATATCCCCCAATATCAAGGAGTCGGAGCCTATTGTTGCAACACAGAAGCAGAAGATTTTATCAGATTTCTCTGATATCTTCCCTATCAGTGATGATGCTCCTTTGAAAGCTATGACTGGTCCTGAAATGGTTATCCAACTCACTCCAGAGGCCAAACCAGTGCGACGCTATAAAGCCTATAGCATCCCTCTTCACTGGGAAGATACGGTGAAGAACAAATGAAATGAAATGACTTCCAAGGGAATCATTGAGAATGTACCAATTGGTGAAACCCCTGATTGGCAGCATCCAATGGTAGTCGTCCTAAAGAAAGGGTCAAGTGAACCACGTATTACAGTACATTTTACGTCATTAAATCCATATGTAAAAAGACCAGGTTATGCTACGAAAGTTCCACGAGAGGAAGTTGCAAAGATACCGGCTGGTATGAAGTATTTCACAACACTGGATGCTCGCCATGGTTATTGGCAGGTACCCCTGGCCAAAGAATCACGCCCACTGACAACCTTCATCACACCATGGGGCTCTAAGCGCTTTTGTCGTAATGCTATGGGTCTTTCGTGTGCAGGGGATGACGCTATCAAAGGAATTAGCAATGTATGTCCTGAAAGTGGTTGAGGACTACATCATTTTTGATTCCGATTTGGCCACACACGAAGAACGAGTTTGTCAATCCTGAAGTGTTGTAGGGAAGCAGGTATAACACTTGGAAGGAAGAAGTTTGTCTATGCTGAGGAAAGGGTACAGTGGTGTGGTTATGTCATCGATGGCAGTGGGTATTCGGTGAATCCAGAATTGGTTGATGCACTCGGTACATTCCCCATCCCTCAAACTCGCACTGATCTGCGATCTTTCTGTTGACTGGTCCAGCAGTTTGAGGCATTCACAGCCGATATTGCTGAGCTGATGCAGCCACTCCGAGCACTTTTGTCCCCCAGTTCCACTTTTGTTTGGGAAGGACATCAACAGAAAGCATTTGATGAAGTTATTGCGACGCTTTCAAATCCTAGAAAGTTGGCACAATTCATCCCAGGTTCGAAGCTAAGATTGGAAACGGATGCAGCGCAGTCACAGAGGCTTGGATTTGCATTATGGCAGCAACATAATGATAATACATGGCATCTTCTGCAGTGTGGTTCGAGGTTTGTGACACCCACGGAGTCAAATTACTCAGCGACAGAAATTGAGTTATTAGCTGTGGTTTAGGCAATCCAAAAAATGCCGTCTGTTCCTACTTGGATCGCATTTTGCAGTTATGGTAGATCACAAGCCACTGGAGGCAATCCTGAATTACAAAACCTTGGATAGCATTGATACACCACGCATTATTCGACTGAAAGAAAAGTTATCGAGTTATAATTTCACGGCAGTATGGCGTCCTGGAACACAGCATGTGGTGGTGGACTGTCTCTCTCGCAACCCAGTCAATCAACCTGAAGAAGATGATCTCGCTGGTGAAATTGAAATTGAAGCATTCGCCTCCTTTGCTCTTTGTTCGGTTCTACTACCAAGTCATCAAGCAACAAATCCAGATATCATCCTGGATAGCCATTCCTCACAAACCAGGTCATACAGACTGGAAAGACAACATTTTGCAAGACTTCAAAACATTCCACAAAGGCCTGTCAGTGGTGGACAACGTAGTTCTTTTTCAGCAACATCGCCTCTTTATTCCAAGTGCAATATGACATGAGACATTGCAACACCTACACGCATCTCATCAAGGAAGAGTTCGCACACAACGACGTGCTCGTGAATGCATCTTCTGGCCTGGCCTAACAAAAGACATATCGAACCTGGTGCAAAATTGCTCACCTTGCCAAGAAAATCGTGCCAGCCTATGCAAAGAAACTCTTCACTCTGACATTCCTGCAACTCGTCCTGGTGAGGCAATTGCCACAGGTCTGTTTTCTTTTGCTGGTCGGGAGTACTTGATCATAACAGATAAGTACTCCGGTTGGAAATAGGTGTACAACTTTAGTAGCAATGGTGCAAATACAGATCATGTTGCACATTTCATCTTACAATGGGCCAGAATGATGGGTCTGCCAGCAAGACTAACGAGTGATGGAGGACCACCTTTCCAAAGCAGAGAGTTTGCCAAATATTGCTTGGAATGGAGCACACTACATGATCCATCCTCTCCATATCACCCGAAAGCCAATGGACATGCTGAAGCTGCAGTTAAGGTCATGAAGGCCTTGATGACGAAGGTCAGCCCACGTGGTGCATTAGATACACCTGCATTCACAGATGCCATCATCGAGCTGAGGAACACACCTTCCGCAGATAGAATAAGCCCGGTTGTTCGTTTATTTGACAGACCGTTAAGATCTAGGCTACTAACACATCCTCTGGTTTTTCAGCGCTCTGTGATGAAGCTTGTCCAAGAAGCAGATGAAAAAGCAGTCAAGCTCAGAGCAAAAGCAAAAACCCAATACGATTCAGCGGAGAAAGATCTATCACTTTTGGAAGATGGTGATGCTGTCCGAGTTCAAAATCCTACATCAAAATAATGGCAGTTAGTAGGAGAAATCGTCAAGGTATACCCAAGACAGAGAAGTTACCTAATCAAATCAGAGACTGGTCGCCTGTATTGGAGAAACAGACGATTCCTTGACCATTCAGCAACCCTGAAGAGCCAGAGGAAGAAGACGCACAGATTTTTGAAGATGTACAACATCAGCAATCTCCGATCGACGAAGATGAAGATAGTGGTCACATCCAACCGATGAAGCCAAGACGCAGCAACCGGGTCCGCCACCCACCACAACGTTACACTCGCTGAAGAAGAGGCATGTAATGTCATGTGACTTGTGTACAGTTACGGGTTAGATCCCAGTCTTGTAATATGTTTTATGTTTATGTTCATCTCTACTATGATACGGTTATACGATTACCTTCTATATACATTGCGTTATTATTACGTCTCCAACACCCTCCTAAAAACACCCATTAAAAGGTAAACTTGACTTTATCTATACCTGGGCCTATAAATGTAAAAGTAGGCCTATGCGTGTGTTCATGTGGTGTGTAGGCCTAGTCCAGTTTTCCACTATTTTCTTATTCAGATTTTAAGTAAGGTATTTGAAGTTATATACCTGTTTTCGAGTCGTGGCTCTGACAGGCTTCAACTTTTTATTTCATTTTCTGTTTTACGTAGTAAAAGAACATATACTGTTTTAAATGTATTAGTTGTATGGCTTTCATTTTGGATATCAAATTTCACTGGTTGTCAAATTTCCAGAACACATCAACTTCGTTGAAACATTAATCATTGGTTACATACATGTCAAAATTTTACTTGAGAAGCATTTACATTCTCAAGATCTTACCTTACTTACTTATTGTTCAGTTATTTAGCCCTATCTAAATGTTTGTTTTACTGTTCACCACACCTTACATGTTATAAATAGTGTAAGATTCTTACGGGGTCGGCATGGAGGAGACAGAAATCTCTAGTACACTCTAGGCATTCAAAATACATATAACAGTTACTAATCACAAGACAATACGAAGCACCAATCACAGCACATTACTAATTATCACATGGCATCACATGCACTCAAACAATACAATCACGTGTTCAACATGCACAATGCAAAATACCAAAAATACTACATGACATCACATATTCAAAACATCGTCACTACAACACTTCACACAGATATACAACTGAGACCAGGAAGACGTGTTGCCATCAACAATATCATAACTAAATCCTACACACCCCCCTGATCTCAAGATCACATATTTCTACATATCAATATATCACACATTCCACCCAGCAAAAAATTTCTCTAAACAATAAACTATAAAGATTTACTAATCGTAACTGCACTACAATTTATTCTCTTTAACAATCCATACAGTTCCAAATTCCAAAATCTTCTTTATAATCCAGCTACTACGTTCTTTAGCCAAACAACGAATATCACGTCAAAACAAATTTAATACAATATGAAACACACAAATTTTACTAAAAAAAAGCAATTAGTTGATACTGACAATTGACTTGAATACATTTCTGACTGACTATGCCTGCCTAATCTCGTGCAGTATCTCACATGCATCCCTCACCCCTTCCAATTGGCACTTCACCATTAACAAAATCCCAAAACATGTAGGTCCCTCGTGGGCACTCATGGCCGGCTTCATGCGTATTAATGTACCTAGCTGCACGAGCCTTTTGGGACAGAAACCAGCCAGCAAACTATCAAAAATCAATTGTCAACATCAACATAACATACAAAATATTTAAACACAATTAAACAATCATTAACTTTACTTAGATATAATATACTTCGACAATCCATAACCAATATCCATAACCATTAAATCACAAACAACCACATTCATAATCTTTTTGTCATCTATAATCTTCTTATCATCTTCTCGCTGTCTTTTCTAATTGTTCATATTTAACACCATTGCCTTCTCTCTTTTTCAGAGCTTCATCTGAATATTTTCCAACTTTGTTCTTCAATATAAAACTTTCGTGTATTCTGTGTGTTCTTCTTCATTTCGTTATCAGTCTAGTCTCCTCCACACCATCCCTTTGGCAGATTGGCCCGTGTAAGATTCTTACGGGGTCGGCATGGAGGAGACAGGAAACACGCAAGCTAATTTCACGTTAATATATCTTATCCTTCTTTAGTGACAGTCAACAAGTAAGAGGGCGAAACAACAGGCATTCAAAATACATATAACAGTTACTAATCACATGACAATACGAATCACCAATCACATCACGTTACTAATTATCACATGGCATCATATGCACTCAAACAATACAATTACGTGAACAACATGCACAATGCACAATACCAAAAATACTACATGACATCACATATTCAAAACATCGCCACTACAACAGTTCACACAGATATACAACTGAGACCAGGAAGACGTGTTGCCATAAACAATATCATAACTAAATCCTACAAATAGTAATCAGTCCTTTGGAAAAATGTGCAACCTATGTAACTTAAAGGTTGCTGGATAATTTATGGTGATAATGAGGATGAAGAATTAAATTAACAAACAGCTCAAATGAAATTGCTAGTAATAATATATTTTGTGTTGTATTTTCAGGTCAAAAGCCTTTCAAATGTGATCAATGTGACTTTGCATGTATACAATCATTTGACCTGGTTAAGCATAAATTTACGCATGGAGGGGACAAACCCTATAAATGCGAACATTGTCCTAAACAATTTACTCGACCTGCTCGTCTCAGAGAGCACATGCGACTTCATACTGGTGAGAAACCTTATGAATGTGAACATTGTGGCAAAGCCTTCACTCAACACACATCTTTGAAATCGCACAGGGTTAGTAACTGAGTGTTGTATTTACCCTATTGGTCAGTTGACATGCTTGAACGAGCCAACATAACCAACATGCCCTGTTTGGTTATTATCAAACAATGTGGATTCCATTCAAACTATTCAAAATCACAACAAAAAGCATATAGGCCTATTGATCTTGTTGGCTTCTCTGCTGTCCTAATACTGTAGTAAACTAATATAATTGTTTATATCTTCTGACGTGGGCACAAAGTCACAGCCAACTTGTTGTTCAAATTAAGTTTCAAGCTTTTGTATTTGTATGGAAACCGTTTACAATCACAATTATAGCCTTTAACCTGACTTATGAATGGTTAAAAACCCTAGCATACATAGACGTGCAACCAAATGTACATGCATTACATAGATATGATTAAACTGTGAGGATCTAGATCATTGTCTGTATTCCTGTAGACCTAATCATTTAGTTTACAGTATACACTAATTTAAATGTGTTGACTTTGTAGGTTTATTTGTATGCAGGTAGTCATATTGTAGATCCAAACTTCTTGTTAAAATATTGGCATTGTAGTAGACCTGAATATGTTTGTCACTGTCTTCAACATCATGATATTGAACCATTATATATAATTGTGATACAGTTGAACTTGCTTAATATCCCCCCTCTGGTTCAGATGAAAAGCGGGACATTAAGCGAGGTGGGATATTAAGCAAGGTAGGATTATGAGAGTTTGTATGGAGAATGGAAAATAGAAATTAGATTTATGTGGGGATATTAAGCAAGGTGGGATATTAAAAGAGGGGATATTAACCGAGTTTGACTGTATTACTGAATACTGAACAATTGCACACATATTTTTCAATTATGTGATACTCTGCTACTGGGACAGCCCCTTTCCCCTATCAGATCTTACAATCAATTGGGTTTTCCATTGAAAGTCTATAAAAACATCTTATTTGTAATTAATATCTATTGTCTTTCATTGTATAGATGACTCACACTGGCGAGAAGCCATTCAAATGTGATGTTTGTAGTAAATCATTTACTGCTGTGTCTGACCTCCGTTCACACATGAATAATCACACAGGAGAGAGGCCATTCCGCTGTGAATTGTGCTGTAAAGACTTTATCTCTGCTAAAACTCTCAAACGACATGCAATTGTACATTCTGGTAATTCAACTTTTCTGTTAATTTAATTGTAAATACAGTATTTAATTCTGATTCAATTTTACAGATTATCTTATTATCTGGTCATCAAACAAATGTAAAGTGCCCTTGATCAGACCATAAATAATGCAGTATAAAAAGACATTATTTATTTATTATTATTAGTAGTATCCGGTATCATACTATTATACAATGCCCGCAGTTATGAGAAGTTGAGTGGATTGGTGGAACCCTGACATATCAAACAGCTCATCACCATTCTATGATTGCTCTCTGCATACACTATAATAATGGTCCATATGCTACATGTAGGCCATGACCATACATCCAAATTTTCCCTTGAAAAGAGGCCTAGAAACCAATTAATTGTATCAACTTATTTGCACTTCCCTCTACTCTAGCATTTTCCAATTACAATTATTCATATAATTAACATAATTATGACCTGACTTTGGAAGAGTAAATCAACTTTGAACAGGATGTTAGGCTATTGAGAAGATAGATGTACTGATCGTCTATGCCAAGTTCCGATGAGTGTGTAATTTTGAAAAGTTTTTTCTCTACAATTTAAAGGTGCAAAGCCATTTGAATGTGAGGAATGTGGTCGACGATTTGCACGTGCCAGTGATCTTAAAGTTCATATGCCAGTCCACAGTGAAGACAAACCCTACAAATGTGATGAATGTGATAAGATGTTTACACGTTGTAGTACACTTAAAGAACATTTGCGTACTCACACAGGTATTTTGATATATATATATATATTCCCTATTGTTTACATGAAATGGGTGCGTTGGGATAAAACAAAAAATGAAGAGGATTTACTTGCATTAGATTGGATTTAGAAGCTAGACTGGCGTGCAGGATGCTGGAAGACACAAAAGGCTCCAGCAAACAGTGTGTATGGTGGGTGTTTTCAGCTTTCAGTTTCCAACAGCTCAGCTGTGGTGTGGGAACTAATTTATAAAATGACCCCAACCTAATTTGAAAGTGCATAGCATTGATTTGTATATTCGCCTTATGTAACTGCGAAAGTGAATGGATGATTGTTAATCCTAAAAACTCATTTGCATTATCAATTGATAGTAGAGCACAGCTGATGTTTCTATACTAATATTCAACGAGCAGTAACATTTAACAATTATCGAACAAGATTGAGCACAACACTGAGAATTATCAGGCCATGCTCATGCTGGCTATAAGAAATATTACGAATTAATCGCAACCAGTTTGTTCTTAAGTATGAGTTCATAATTTAAAGAATTTAATGTTACAGTCAAACCTGTTATAGCGGTCACCTGTCTATAGTGGTCACCCTTGCAGTGTCTATAAAGTAACATTTTCAATTGAATCAAACCTGTATATAAAGGCCACCTGTCTATAGTGGTCAATTTATCTACCTCTCGTAGCTAGCTGTTATATACAGGTTTCAATGTATCGATTTGACTTGATGAAGAATTCTTTGAATTTTTTGCATCTTATTTAACTGATAGACTTGATAGCTCTGCTTATTTTAATGGAGCAAATCTTTATTGTGAAAAGTTGAAAATTTGTATAACAGGTTTTTTTATCAAGTCAGTCTTGAACCCTTAGAGATGCTATTGTCTCAACATATTATTGCTACCAAATTGTCTAGAGCTCTACCCAATAGGGGCCTAGAAGTCTCGTCTCAGATTATTACATCACGTTCAGAGACGCTAGGAATTGTAACTGCTTGATTAACCAATATGAAACAAGAAAGAGTTTAACTTGTCATCAAAAGTAATATCCATTGTTATCCCTTCAGGTGATTACCCATTCAAATGCGACTTCTGCAATAAGATTTTCAACCATCGTAGCCATCTGAATGTCCATTTACGTATTCACACTGGCGAAAGACCATTCAAATGTAACATTTGTCATAAAGATTTTGCTCGTCGTTCCAGTCTACGCACTCATATGCGGATTCATGATGACGAGAATGCCAAAGATGCTGCCAGGCGTAAGGCATTTAATGAATCAATCATGGATGACGATTCAAATGATCTTAGCGATGCCAACTCCATGGATATGACAGACAGTCAACTTGACATCATTGAAACTGAACAGGTGAGTTGTATGGTTGGTTGTTGATTGACATTATTTCTATATCCCTATAAAATGCATTCCTCAAACTAATGTATAGTGTGCTATGTGCTTGTTCACTGTTCACACTTTCAGATCAATACCTTTGTTGACTGCATCATTCATTTGATCAATTTTATGTTGTAAATACTTACAGCTTTGTTCACAAAGTATTCATGAGATCATTGCAATATGGCTTAACTGTAATGACCAATGGACAGGCCACATGCTACATAATGTATTGTGGTGAAAATTATACATTCCCATCAATTGTCCTCGAAGCAACGTTATTTCCAAACGTCTGATCTTTCCCTTGGTTTTCATATTAGGTAATTCAGACTTTCCAAGGTAGCAAACGAAAACGGCATGATGACTCTGAAGCGGGTACAAGTTCTGATACAAATAATCTCCATAAACGTCTTGCAACTGAAGAACAAGTGATGGTTAATGCTGTACAAGCAATGCAGATGATGGCAAATCTCACATCGACTGGTGATGATCACAACCTACAGGTAGGGAAACTAACATTATGATGGAAACCATTGCGCCAATCATTGCTTTATGTGAACATGCACAAGTTGACTTAATAAAATTGCAGGTTAACAAGATTCAGAAATGTGTGGTTCACATCCAAATGATCATATTTTTAATTTTCATTTTTACAGGTATCTGATGCTACAGTAACAGTCATGAATACATCTGCAGACGGCGGGGGCTCAATGGATCCATCAAATCAAGTAATCATCACAAGTCTGCAACCAGGTCACTACCCTATTATGACATCAGAAGGAGCAGCTGTGGTGACAGTGAACCTAGCTGATCTGGAGGTAACATTCAATACAATTCCTGCAAAGTGCAATAATTAATAATATCATGTAGCATCATGTTAATTGGTTTGAAACGGACTTGATGGAGTAGAGTTTTCATTGGATGCATTTTCACAACAAACCACAATGGATGTCAATAGGCTGCTGAAGCTTCCTCTCGTCAATTATAAAGTCCATTTTCAACTCAGTTTGACTTTAGTGTGTGGAATAAGTGATGCTTGTGGGCATTCTTCACTATTTCTCGTTAAAAACGTCACTTTTCCGGAAACTGATGTCAAAAATAATTGACTCAAGAACATGTTACTTTGTGCCTCCTTCCCTTTTCGGTCCCATATTATACATCAATATCCTTGTAATCAATGTGTTTAATGTTCTTTGTAACAGGGAAGTGAAGGCCAAGTGGTTGAGACACTTGTTCAGCTACAAAGCCTTGATTCTCAGATGGCTCAGAACATGGGCGTTTCTCGGGATAGTATCAATGACACTACAGATGGAATGCACTTACAAGGTAAATGATCCACCACAATCAGCTCATTGCATCGCATCTTTTCATTACAACGCCTGTGCTGTTTTCTTGGTTTGTCTTTCTGTATAGAGGAAAAGGAAAATCAGATATGATCAGACAAGCCATTTCCCGCCATAGGATAGTTGCTGCTTGTGCTTTGCTTATACTATATCCTTATGCATTCAAAGCAGAAGTTTTGATTTCCATTCTATTATATTGCATATTTGGTCCAAAAATTTGCACTGGATCTCAAATATTGTCCCGCTAGCATTTAATACTTGATACTAAACAGATATGTACAAATTCATGATGTTGACATTAAATGTGTGTACATGGTAAATTTTAAGACACCCTAGCTTGGCATTCAGGGAATGTGAAGCAACAGTTCTGTGTGGGTCTCGAAAATAAGAATCCTAGCACCTCTAAGCTATAGCCGACTGCTTGTAACATCGAAGCAAAGTTTTAGTTTTGCAACGTTTGATAGATGTTCAAGACGGGTGCTACATATATATTTGCAGATCACCATGGTCATCATCAACTCATCGCACATGGTAACCTCGATTTGACGCAATCTGTCTGCGAAGCATCACATGACAGATCATTGCATTTACCAGTCAGTACATCTGATATCACATTAGAAACATCAACGGTTAATGTTGATGATATGAATGAAGACAACAGATGTCATAATCAGCAGCAGGTACTATACTCGCTACTCTTTTTTATCTAGGTAATATCGGTAATATCCAGTGCATCCAACACTTGCTTCATTATGTTAGAACCCATTTACCTGCCAAGCAAGATACTATCAGGAATGAGAGGATTCCTATGATCAGTTGACCTTCTTAAAATTACGATAGACAAAAAATATATTTCTTGAAATAAGAATTTTTAACTTGAGACAGGGAAACATCACTTTTTCTAATAACGAGAAAATTTTTCTTTAAGTTTTGCTATTTTTCATAAGTACGTCCTGGACTTGTTAATCAATTAACTATGTTTAGACATCATCATCATCATTTATTCAGCACCCGATAAGCTTAGAGCTTTTTTCACGGGACTGTACATAATAATAAAAATATAATAACAGGTTGTAATAAGTTATAGTAGAAAAGAGAATTATTTACAGAGAGAATAATATATATATATAAGTGAGTAAAAATTAGTTAAATGTGTTATTGACGTGCATTTGATTCTTGCGGAGATGCTTAAATTTGGCACCGTCACTGGTAACCACCTTCATCCAAGACGCAAGACCATTCCACTCTCGAGCACAGCGTGTTTGAATGCATGTGGATGGCTTGGCTCAATGTAGATGTCGTTGCAATATGTTGTTTGTATAACAGAAGTGTATAACGTGAATATTCTGAACAGGGAGTTAGTAAAACAGGGTTAGATGATGAAATGAAATAATCTAGTCTCGATCTGTTTCCCTTGACAGGTTATTCACCTCACGCACGATAATCAGCAAGAAGGCATTTGACGTTCCTATGTGATCAGCTTACAACAATCACATTGCATATACTTTAATATTTATGTATCTTGTACCATAGTTAATTATACATATATATCAACACAATTGTAAGTAAAATTTAATATTCATTGACATTGATTCAATCACAATGAATTATGGCTAAAAGCCTTGCCTTCAACATTCAGCAGTTATATTATTGTGACGTTTTACGCTTGCACACACAAAAGTTTGATGCCCTATAGTAGGAGCATTTTCGGGATAATTATATAATGCAAGTGGGACGCTTGGTATTTATCTATCAAATTGCGAGATGTATATCATGTGATGTCTCAATAATACTTACTCCTTATGGTATTATAGTTTGCAGATGGCTGGCATTTTGATCACTAGCTCTTGCGCCTAACGAAAATATCATTGTATGGTAAAATGGTTAAACATGTTCAAGTCCGGCTGGGCCATAATTCTTACAGCTAGTGAATTTATGAAAACATGCTATAGGATCTGGGTTCTATTGCAAGTAAGTCTAGAAAGGGTTTGGAACCAACGTACTTGCTCATATACTATAACAACCAGCAGTTTTGTGTTGAGTGTTACCAGCTGACTGCAGAATTCCTGTTGCTATACTCACTGGAGCTGTGGAGCTGCGTTTTCTAGCTGACACAATTGGAATTGAGTCAGCTTGGAAATGCATATTGAATCAAACTCAAAAGGCTAGGACATTTCTTTCTGTTGGTATTCTGTTAGCTTTCTTGAGAATTATATATTTCTTGTATAAATTAAAGCAAATCAACTTCTTATTTTTCAACCATCAACTGGACACTTTAACTGGTTATGGATAATTGAACAATCCGCACTTTTCAACATATACATTCCTTTCAAAGTTGAAATGTATAGAGAATAGTTCATGGGCGCGGAGATGGGGAATAAATTTTGCGAGTCTTCAAGTCGAGATCTCAAATGCGAGCTCGTGAGAAATCGACTTGGTTACAAGAAAAATAAATTCATATCTCCAAGCGCCCATGAATTATTCTGTTTATTATGTAACATAATCTACAAATTTTATGGCCGCTGAGTCTCTTTGGTAGATTTTAAAGGCGAGTGAAATCCTCAACACGTGTAGTTCTATTGTAACTTCTTAAAGAGTTTTCAAATAAAAATTTGATTAGAGTCTATTAATCCAATATCCATCCCAACAAGGAGGCAAATTAAGCTTTAGAAAGTAAATATAGCAAATAAAGATCGTTTGAGTCTTCTAAACTTATTTCTTTGTCGAAAACTTCAACGCTCATCGAGGGACGGAGCAAGGCTAGAACAAACCTTTCGGCCATTTTGAATTTGCAATTATAACTCTGAAATATTCTGAACTTTATTTCAAATTTTAATAGAAACAACAAAAGAAGACTGTTGTCACATCAAGAAATGGAGTTCATTGATAATTATGATAATATCATATATATAACATATATGATAGTAATATGATAATTTTACAGCGCAAATGGATTCATTCATACCAGCTTTTCCGAATACGGCTTTTCCCAGTGGCGGAAAACCTGTATACCACTGATAATTATATCATGTATAAAAAATACTATATACATTAAATAGACTACTGTTTTCAGCAAAAATTAGCCATAACTTGAAAGTGAAACCATCTTCTGATCAAATTCCCATCGAACTAGATTATTATTTTATATATTTTATATTCCCATTTGGTAGGCGCAAAAAGGAGCGGTATAACCCTGAACTTATATTATAAGTTTGAACTTGAATGTATACATAACATAACAAATGATAATGAGCTAATGAGCTAATTCAACATTGTAGGGGCCGCCCAGTTGGAAATCGCATTATGTAAAAACGAAACATTTACCATAAGTGACTAATCTAAATTGAAATAACTTATTATAATTAATAAGTACAGTGCAATCTCATACAGTTTTACAGCATAACTTTACTTTCAAATCCCCAAGCAGTAATCTGTAAGCACGGCGATATCTTCCATTCATAAAGCCATAAATTATAGGATTGTACATACTATTAGCATAACCAAATAATAATGCTAGTTTATCTAGAAATCGTGGGATTTGTATAGTTGTATAGAATTCAGTGAACATTGTTATAACGAAAGGGAACCATGATGCAAAGAATATGATTACCACCACAATGAACATGCGAGTTAACCGTTGTTCGTCAGCGGCACGACTTTTTTTACTTGGACTTTTCTTTGCCTTCTTCTTCTTGCCAAACTTTTCACAATCTGGCGGCGAAACAACATTACTGGTGGTGTCACTTGTCTCAGATATTGCGTCAAAGTTATTACACGCCGTTTGCTTAGTCGAATATTTATTAAGTAACAAATCATCATTAGTGCCATTAATAACAGCTTTTGAGTCAGCAACAGACATTCTCTTACCAAAATCTATACGTTGAATCTCTGTTACGCTACTATACGAAGAATCACAATGCCATATAGTGTCTTTTCGACGGTTAGTAGTTGGCGTATTCGATAATGCTTGGACATCACGTCTTGTATTTCGCGTATAACGAATTATTCTATAATATGAGATACTCATACTTAGTATAGGTCCGCAAAAGCATGTCAACGCCATAAAGTAAGTGTAGTAAGGATCTGCTTTCCACATTACAAAACAATGTCCTTTCGTTTCTTTGTAACCAAAATCAGACCATCCAAGCAAAGGAGGTAGACATAACAGGGCAGCCAGAAGCCATACACCCATAACAAATAAAATGGTATTTCGTCTTCTGAAGTACTCGTGATATTTATGCCAATGTATAATGAAGAAATACCGATTGATACTAATTGCAGTTAGAGATTGTACAGAGACAACTAATAGCAACATTTCAAAGTAAGCCATAATCTCACATGTTTTGTTTGCACGCAACGACGAATTGAACGTTGAAGCAATCGTCAGTGGAATGTTATAAAGAGATACTAGAAAATCGGCCGACGATAAGCAGCATATAAAGGCACCGCCTTTTGTTCTGAGTTTTTTGTCGCGATAAACAGAGAAAAAAACCAGAAGATTACCACAAAAAGCACAAATGGCAATAAACAGAAGAAAGATAACTTCGACTATAGTCGCAATGTCTCTACCGTTCATAGTGAATATGCAGTATCTCCCTCTAGAGGACAGATCTTATCAACACCAAAATAGTTATGACCCACCAGTTTATCTAAAAAGAGAATATATATATATATATATATACATAAGGATGGTGACTGAGTCAAAGAAAACACATTCTTAATTTCTGTTACTATAGTTTCACGCAGTGTGCGATCATCAGACAGTTGATACTCAATGAAAAATATACATGGTGACTCCTATTACATGCTATCATAAGTGCCGCAGCGCGTTATTGTTTTAATACAATAGTTGTCTTAACATACAATGGTGCTATTGTTCCGTTTTGGTAATTAAGGCGTTAGATAAATGAAATTGTTTCCTATTACAGCAGTTAAGTTAAATTATGTTTTAGTTTCTTTAAAATTAGATAAATAAAATTTATTCTCGTGACGGCATTTTGAGATTAGTTCAGATTTTTTATTAAGTAATGGCTCTTTTGAGCATATAATATAATATTTTTCCAATAAACATAGATGACATTTTTTAGATATATTATTGTATGGCTTTGCATTTGCAATAGTTGACCATTTGATTTTGTACTGGCTGTTGCTGTCTTTTAAGTCCCAAATATGCTTTGACAATTGCGTGCTGCTGCTGTATTTTCTATGTTTAAATGTGGATTTGTGTTGTGTGTAACGTGCTTTGAATGTGTCTTCTGTCAAACCGATATAGCTCTTTCCCTCTTCGTCGGCTGGTGTTGTCACTGTAGCCTTGTAGATGATACCTTTTAATTGGCACCTATTTTCGAGTGGGCAAGTATCTCTATCCCTGCAATTGCAAGGTGTGGCTGTGGCGTTATTTTCATCATTGGTTATTTTGTTGTTATGACTTTTGAGAATCTTGTCCATGTTGTTAGTACAGCTATAACTCACTTTAATTACACAATTAACCATAACACAATTAAAGTGAGTTATAGCTGTACTAACAACATGGACAAGATTCTCAAAAGTCATAACAACAAAATAACCAATGATGAAAATAACGCCACAGCCACACCTTGCAATTGCAGGGATAGAGATACTTGCCCACTCGAAAATAGGTGCCAATTAAAAGGTATCATCTACAAGGCTACAGTGACAACACCAGCCGACGAAGAGGGAAAGAGCTATATCGGTTTGACAGAAGACACATTCAAAGCACGTTACACACAACACAAATCCACATTTAAACATAGAAAATACAGCAGCAGCACGCAATTGTCAAAGCATATTTGGGACTTAAAAGACAGCAACAGCCAGTACAAAATCAAATGGTCAACTATTGCAAATGCAAAGCCATACAATAATATATCTAAAAAATGTCATCTATGTTTATTGGAAAAATATTATATTATATGCTCAAAAGAGCCATTACTTAATAAAAAATCTGAACTAATCTCAAAATGCCGTCACGAGAATAAATTTTATTTATCTAATTTTAAAGAAACTAAAACATAATTTAACTTAACTGCTGTAATAGGAAACAATTTCATTTATCTAACGCCTTAATTACCAAAACGGAACAATAGCACCATTGTATGTTAAGACAACTATTGTATTAAAACAATAACGCGCTGCGGCACTTATGATAGCATGTAATAGGAGTCACCATGTATATTTTTCATTGAGTATCAACTGTCTGATGATCGCACACTGCGTGAAACTATAGTAACAGAAATTAAGAATGTGTTTTCTTTGACTCAGTCACCATCCTTATGTATTACAGCTCTGCCAATGTTTAATCGGTATTGAGCACTATCACATCTGACGATAGATAAATCTATCTTTATTATTATTATATATATATATATATATATAATAATAGAGTCAAGAAAGACACACCATTTTTGCTGTTACTTGAAGTTTCACGTTGTGAAACGATCATCAGACAGAATACAATTAAAAACATACATACATAAAACCTAGTTAAACATATTTAATAGCAGTGCTTATTGTTATTTATTGTAATGGTTTCTATTGTTAATATTTAATCTATTGTTATTACATTTCCGTATGCTTGGTCACGTTTTGGATGTTTTGAAATTGGAAAGGTAAAATTTGTTTTCATGGCGGCATTTGGATATTAGTTCTGATCTTTTGTTGATTAAGGTTTCTTTTGAGCAAATTATATTATATTTTTCAGCCAGGCAGAGAAAACAACGCTTTGATTTATTACTGTATGCAGCAGCCTTGCATAAGATTGACCATTCAATCTGGTAGGACAGCTTGTTGTCTTTGGCTTGCCAAATGTATTTTGAAAGTTGGGTGTTTAATTCATAATTTCTGTTTCTGAAAGACAGCATATGCTTTGTGTAGCGATCCTTGAAGCTACCTTCAGTCAGTCCGATGTAATTTTTGACGCAGTCATCTTCAGTTGTCACCAAGCATGTCGTGACCAAGCATACGGAAATGTAATAACAATAGATTAAATATTAACAATAGAAACCATTACAATAAATAACAATAAGCACTGCTATTAAATATGTTTAACTAGGTTTTATGTATGTATGTTTTTAATTGTATTCTGTCTGATGATCGTTTAACAACGTGAAACTTCAAGTAACAGCAAAAATGGTGTGTCTTTCTTGACTCTATTATTATTTACCGCTCTGCTATTTACAAGCATTGAGCACTGTTCACCTGCCAATACTTTTAAATTTTTATTAAATTTGAAACATATTATATTTATGCTCCTCTTACCAGTCGAGCACTTTAACTTTGCGCAGATAAAATGGAAAGAACTACATTTAAGTATTCGATGAAGAACATACCCATACCACCTAGGAGAACTTATTTAATGCAGTTAATAGATAAAATTGAAAGTGTTATCAAGAGAATGCGATGGAAGGCGTATTTCTTTGAGGAGAATCAATCGAATGATCCACAACGCGTAATCGACGATAAATTTGGGTTCAAATCGAGGAACTGCCCACCACAAAATAGTCAGATGGAGAAGTTTGAAGAAGACCTAATGAAAATAACAAAAACAATACAATTCAGAAACATTAGTGATCCATTTCAACGTCAATTAAATAGCGACATAAGAGCCATAAGATCATCTTCAAAAGCTTATATTCCGGCCGATAAATCGACAAACTTCTATAAGATCGACAAGACACAACACGAAAAATTGCTCAAAAATAATATCACATCAACATATAAAAAAGCCGCAAATAATACGGTCGACACAATCAACAACGAAGCCAAGGAGATTACGAAAGAACTTAAAATCGACAAACGAGCAGAATCGATCGCAGAACAACAGGCCTTTATCACCATCAAAGACCACAAGGATAACTTCACACAGAACCCCACGTGCAGGTTAATTAACCCAGCATAAAGCGAAATTGGATTAGTAAGTAAAAGAATATTGGAAAAAGTAATAAATTGCGTGAAAGAGAAAACAGGTGTGAATCAATGGAAAAATTCCTACTCCGTAATTGATTGGTTCAAAAAAATTAATCACAAGAATAAACACACTTTTATGGTATTTGATATTGAGAACTTTTACCCTTCCATATCAGAAGACCTATTGAACAAGGCATTAAATTTTGCAACACAATTCACTTCTATCAATGAATCCGATAAAAATATAATAATGCACTCCCGAAAATCAATATTATTCAACAATGGTACCGCATGGACAAAAAAGACCAACAACAGTCTGTTCGATGTAACAATGGGAAGTTACGATGGAGCGGAAACGTGTGACCTAGTCGGTTTATTCATTCTAGATAAATTGAAACAGGTATTCAGCCTTGAAAATGTTGGCCTATACAGAGACGATGGCTTGGCAATAATCAAAAACAAATCAGGACCTCAGGCTGAAAGATTAAGGAAAAAAGTAATAAAAATTTTTAAGGAGCAAGGCTTAAACATCACTATCAAAACCAACATGAAAGTAGTTGACTTCCTTGACATCACTATTAACTTAGATACTGGCACTTTCCAACCCTACAGAAAACCGAACTCACAGCCTTCTTACGTAAATGTTATGTCCAACCACCCACCAAACATAATAAAACAACTGCCGACGGGAATTAACCAACGGATTTCGGATCTATCAAGCAACCCAGAAATATTCGACAACGCAAAACAGCAATACGAAGAAGCATTGAGAATAAGCGGCCATGAATCGCACTTGCATTTCAATCAGCGCCAAATGACAAATAACAACAGGAGAAAAAGGCAACGAAATATAATTTGGTTCAACCCGCCGTTTAATAAAAGCGTCAAAACAAACATAGGCCGCATCTTTCTGAAACTACTAAATAAACACTTCCCAAAAGAACACCAGTATCGAAAAATTTTTAACCAAAATAATATTAAAGTCAGCTACAGCTGTACCAGCAATATGGAAAGAATAATAAAAAACCATAACAGAAAAGTAACAAGTGAACCAAAGGCCGACAAACAAAACACAAAACAATGCAACTGCAGATCAAAACCAACGTGCCCACTACAAAATAAATGCCAAACAGAAAGCGTGGTCTACATAGCAAAGGTGACAACTGAAGATGACTGCGTCAAAAATTACATCGGACTGACTGAAGGTAGCTTCAAGGATCGCTACACAAAGCATATGCTGTCTTTCAGAAACAGAAATTATGAATTAAACACCCAACTTTCAAAATACATTTGGCAAGCCAAAGACAACAAGCTGTCCTACCAGATTGAATGGTCAATCTTATGCAAGGCTGCTGCATACAGTAATAAATCAAAGCGTTGTTTTCTCTGCCTGGCTGAAAAATATAATATAATTTGCTCAAAAGAAACCTTAATCAACAAAAGATCAGAACTAATATCCAAATGCCGCCATGAAAACAAATTTTACCTTTCCAATTTCAAAACATCCAAAACGTGACCAAGCATACGGAAATGTAATAACAATAGATTAAATATTAACAATAGAAACCATTACAATAAATAACAATAAGCACTGCTATTAAATATGTTTAACTAGGTTTTATGTATGTATGTTTTTAATTGTATTCTGTCTGATGATCGTTTAACAACGTGAAACTTCAAGTAACAGCAAAAATGGTGTGTCTTTCTTGACTCTATTATTATTTACCGCTCTGCTATTTACAAGCATTGAGCACTGTTCACCTGCCAATACTTTTAAATTTTTATTAAATTTGAAACATATTATATATATATATATATATATATGTATATATGCATTTATAAAAGAGAACGAGTTAAACTTTAATCAAAACTCTAATATCGAAACATTGTTAATACGCTACACAAACACTCTTCAATTTGTAATTCGAAATGAAATCGTCATGATTCGGACGCTCGATTTCGCTTAAGGCAGGAAATTGAGCATCACGCCTTGTGGGCCCACAGTTGAAAGTGAATGCCATTTTTCAAGCCACAACTAATGTTGTGAATCGGTGAATCACGGTCTACTAGCCATCGACCAAAAGGTCCATATGAAAATCGAACGAAATCGAGCAATTTGATTTGCCAAAATGGTCGAACACCAGTCAATTCTAAACTGTATTGACCGCTCTGTGTTTTTTAACCATTATGGCGAAAGATGCAACGTATCAAATTATAAGAAACATTACAATCTGATGGCCACATATTCATATTTCTAGAAAATGTTGTCAATAATTCGCTAGAAAATGAAATTAAAACCAAAACAAGAGTCAATATTGGGATGGGATGCGTATCGGTTGTTCATCTATCGGAATATTATGGGTGTTACAATTAGGAAATGTTTTGATGTACTGAAATTTTCATAAGTGAGTTTAGGAATTGATTTGGCTGTATTGTATTAATTTAAATCGTCCAGCTGTTTTCAAAGTGACAATAACATGTTTTTCTTGAAGAGAAAAATATTCCCATGAGATTTAAACAGCCCATTTTTCAAAATAACAATTCTATAGATTATGCGATCTTTTTTTAGATTAATTTACTGATTCAGGAATTAATAATTCAGCAGTATTTTATCGTGCGTCACATACCCGATTGATTCTACGTCGTGAATGAATTGGGTATGTCAGCAGTTAGACATGCTGTTTTATATTGTATGATCTTTACGTTCTACATTGAATAATTTATTTGCGTCCAAAATCAATTTTTTGTTCTTTTCAGATAGCTTCAGGATGGAGAACAATTTTTTCAAATTGAATAGCATTTTCCTAAAAGGACTCCTGAAGGTATGTCTACCATGTTTGAAATAAGAAGAACACAGTCGTTACTGAAAGAGTAGGCAAAAATTTCGAGAGAATCTCACGAAATGAAATTTTAAAGCCATTATTTTCAATAAAAACTCACAGCAAATGAACGAGGCTAAGTGCCAAACAAAACTACATACATATAGTTCAAGCTTGCTTGGGTTGTTGAGATTTTAGGTATCTGCAAGCAGTGTTTCGATCGGCTTGAAAATTTCTCGTGTCATCTTCTAAAATAGTTTAGAACCCTTAAAAAAAAACACAATCCGATTACCCGATGTTGACGTTGAAAATGTCGAGAAAATAATCACATTAAAATATTATATACTCACGGTAACTAGCAAATCTCGAAAGAAGATCGTGTGTAAAACCAAAGACTATTACAAATAGACTAATTACCACGGTTTATACACATGACACTTTGAATTAGGGTTCAACGTACATGTTAGAATATATACGGAGACTACTGGACAAGGCAAATCAATCGTACAAGGCTACTGTATATTTATATAAAATGTAATGGAATTATGTTAAGAGGACGTCAGAGTTCCCACGCTTTCTATCAGTATTAAAATGAACGCGCAACGACCTCGAATTACCTATTGAAAAACTATACGTCAAAAGCCATCAAACCTATAACTGCTATGTCAGAGGGGAAAGCAGGCTGTGAAAGATGCTATATTGCACACACGACTATTCTAACTATGAATGTCACTATCAGAATAATAAAGAGTAGAATGAAGCTTTTTAGGAATAAAGAACACATCATGCTTTAAAACCAAAACAAAATTCTGATGAACGAAATGTAAAATTTAATTTCCACCTTCGAAAGTGCGCATGACACCAACAAGTTTCAATACATATCGGTTAGCAGGCGTAAAATAGGTAAAGTCAGAATTACAAAAATCGTATCTCCTTGTGCGCGAAATTTTCTACGTTTCAAGTTTAAGTACCTACATGGGACACCATTTTTGCTTTTTGGATACACCGGGTATTCACACTCAAGACCAAATCATTCCAGTGCCAAACACCTCAGCTGCAGCATAACGCTAACGGAACCCCTTACCTAATATGCAACAACATCTAAAGCACGAAAGACAACGAAATTAATCACATGAGTATTGATTTATCTATATTGACTTTTCGCAAGCAGCACGTAGATACCAAATGAGTATGAGGAAGACTGCTTGACAGAAACTTCAACTCACAGTTCGGCCACAACTGCTTAAAAAGTTATCTATAACATCAACTTAACTGCGATTTCACAAAATAGCCACAGCAATCCGAAAAGCCATGCGATAAGAATCAGCGATTTCTAACTCCATTAATTTGTCTCTCTGCGTCAATATGAAATTCACGAACAAAGGGACAAGAATTGACACTATGATAAAAGAAGTGAAACTAAAAATGGTTAATGTATGGAATGTATGTCCTTACTGAAAAAATAATGATGAGATTTGAGAAGGATCACGCAAAGGGTAATTCGCAATTTCAGGTTTTCGGAATACATATAGGGTTAAGAAACAATAAATGTATATATATAGTCAGTACATATGATGAACGTTTCCTATATGATGTTACCTGTATGATGATGAATGTCAAGTGGGCGATATAATCATTATATAATGACTGTTGATAATTTATAACAAATTCACTATAATTGCAGCTACTGTCTGTAATACAATATCATTATAACTCACCATCCAGCTAAGATGCCTCTCAAAAGTTATATTATCCTTTATTTATGTATGCCTTTTAGTTATATTTAGCAAAGTCTAGCAACACAACACCCGCAATACTAACTTTGCAGGTGAAACATATACGATGAATAACGTATTCAGAGATTCTTAAGATAAGTAACAATGTGAAGTTAAGAACCACACAGTAAAAAATCAATTAAGAAAATTAAAACCAGCGACATAACTATTTGAAAGTAGATTAAACACGCAGAAACGAAAGAATAATATTGGTATGGTAGACATCCTGACAACAATAAAAGCTTGATAGATGAATGTAGTCACAAAAAAGCAAGACATAGTAATTGGTTATTGGCACCATTGAACATATCGAGAGACAGTTTGCTATCTTTCTGCTTTCTAAAGATAACAATCGCCGTCAAGTGAAACAGAAGACGCTCACTGAAAAACTGATAATAAAACTTAGGAAATGCATACCTGATTAAGCTTAGTTTTTGCATAATCAATCAACAAATATCCTGAAATTCTACTCAATTATAGTAAGAGGATTCGTAGAAATAGAGAAGGGAGCCATTGTGTTACTCTCTCTATAAGACTCCCGTCTCCAGTCAATCCTTACCTTCCTACTCAAAATAAATGTTCTGAAATCTAAAAATGATATTCTAAAATTTTTATTATATCCAAAAGAGACCAAATTCATGGGTCAGACAAGAAAAATAATAGTGAAATTATTGCTGTCAATCAAACGATCAAGCTTAAAATAATTGAATCAAGTTTTCAAATTGCTGCGAGTTTCTAGAGAACATGAGAGAAAACAGTCAGGCCTTATTTTGATTTCTACGCGTGCGCAGTACACTGTCGGTTTCAAGATATTGTGTTGTAGTGTTATTGTATTCACGACCCTATTGAGACTATTGATTAACGAAATGAGACAAGGGGTGACATAGCATTCTTAAGCAAAATTTTGACGAGATCGAACTACATCGACAGAAGTGGACATAATCAGCATATACGATTATATAAAAATAATGCTTATTACATTTGCGACTATTCACGCTTACGTCAAATTTGAACCAGCTTTGAATCTTTCTGAGCATGTATTTAAAGTATAAATATCAAGTGTTACAGGATTGCTGCCTCTATTATTTATCAGAATTTGAAATTGAATAGGAGCATCTGATTAAGTCATGAGCAATTTAGGCGATACCGCACCACCGAATGCGTCCGTATCACTACAACTCTTCAATTTTTAGAGGAGTTACTCTTTCCACACAGAACAATGATAGTAAATTCTCATTGCTGATCTCAGCTGCGACAAGTGTAGAATCTAACGTAATGATTACTTGACCAGCAATGGGGAGGAATCATTGCTGGGTCTTTAAAACTCAGAAACAACTATGGAGGATACTATGTACTTCTAGCAGAGCATGCATTATAGTGTTACCCTTGAATATTTAATAATACATGTAGACATATATAGTGGGATTATAGTAACTAGTAACTATAGTTTTCGTACCAATACCTAACCAACTGTGGAAGTAGCTGATTAAGTGAAGAAAACAGTCTAATGAGAGTAACGGAGACACAGTATTATCTTTCACTTGGCTTAGTAAGATCAGGTACTGAATGAATGATGATGAGATCATTCTGGAATTCATTTTCAATGTTTCAGCTTAACTCTTGTCTCCTGATGTTGCCCTGTCGGACTGCCCCGTAGAGTTGAAGCCCCGGCTAAATTTATGCAACAAGTGACCTACACGAGCACGAGCTCTACATCAATTTTGAGCAAATGTTGTGCTCAATTAGCAGAGGTTTAATATAACTCAATGTTAACAAAAGCAATCTTGGATTTCATGCTACCACAGCATCGAACAAGGTGCATGATTACAAATCAAATTATTGTCGTCTCTGATTGAATTGAAACACACTGATTGCTAGCATTACTGATAAATAAAACAGCCAATCAAGACCACAGTATGTACTATTCAGTAATTAAGGAGGTTTGGAACAGTAGAGCCAACATTTTAATCTTGTTGAATTTTTTCTAAATTTTCAGAATTGAATTTAGACGTCCAGAACTCGATTTTTCTGGAACAAAAAAGGGTGGTGGTCATATTTATGTTAATTTTGGCGACACAGGGGCTTTGAAGTAACCCTATTTTTTAAGACAATAAATAATACTTGTTGCACAAACAATCATTTTTCAGAGGAAAGACACAAAACAGAACACGGGTTACAAATTTCAATGAAACAACACAAACAGTCGAGGATTAAAGTATTTGAACTATTTTAAGCTGTGAAATGAAACATACATCGGAAAATTTGTGGGGGGCAAAAGTTCCCTATATTTTCCAACCAATCAACTTCAACTGATATTGAACTCTGCCCAAAGCAATCAGTCAGGAATCTTGGAGTACGTATTAGATCAGATTTAAGCATGAAAGACCACGTAAGTAGCAGAGCTCGCTCTTGTTTTTATCAGCTACGACAACTTCGCGATGCAGCATATGCAATGGTGCTGTCAAAAATAGACTACTGCAATGAATTATTATCAATTTCATCATCTTGTCTACTACGCCCTATTCAAACTGTTATTAATACTGCTGCTAGAGTTGTGAATTGTGTCTGGAATATCCAAATTTGATCATATTACAGATTACATAAAAGACAAACTGCATTGGCTACCTGTATAAGGCGATACATGCAATGGCTCCAATCTATATATCTGAGATGTGTGGGTCGAATTATAAGCGCAAAGATCATTGCAGACTTAGGTTAAATTCGAACTGCGATCTACTTGTACCACGTCTCAAAAATAATTATAGGGCAAGAGCCTTTGAAGTTGCTGGCCTTCTAAACCGGAACAATATCCCAAACGATATGCGTAAAAGACAATCGTTGTATCTATTTCGCCGCAAGTTGAATTTTGCCCTTTTCAAAGTGTATATAGAAATTAATGGACTGTATATAGAAAGACTGTTCAATGCAAATATCGCTTATTTTTATATTTTCTCTTGTTGTTATTTTATAAATTTT